>VSDK01027580.1:94745-115299 GCA_009767595.1 Symbiodinium kawagutii
GAGCCGTGCCGCTGCCGGGCCGGGGCCCGTCGCAGGCCACGCACTTGGACAGCTCCCAACCGTTCAGCAAGGTGCACGCGGGGCACGACCAATCGGGCGCCCAGGCTAAGTCTTCGTCCAAGTCGGCCATGGCACGGGCTGTTGAGCCACCTGCCACCTACGAAACTGTGCTGCACGTGATGTGTGTCGCTTGTTTGGGGCAGACAAAAAAAATAGCTGCTAGCTAGAGCTTGAATGGCAAGAAATGTGGGCAAGCAGCTGGATTCACCCATCACTTTAAGATTGTTTTTTAAAACTAATGACAAAAAACACCATCTTTCCTCCAAACACCAGCCACTGGCTGGGGATCACAAGCTGACAAACACAAGTGATCAAACAAACTGTGGAACCTGGTTGCCGTGAAGTAAGCCGCTGACTTTGAGCAATGGCTCAGCCATCATCCATTGAGAATCAATGCCCATTGAGTTCATGCAGCATTAAGTAATGATGATAATACTGGTGCGATTCAACCGTGGCTGATTTATTGACCATATGACCATTCATTGAACCATGGCTGATTTCTGATGGCTTGACCATTCACCATTATACTACCACACAGAAGTTGTCCAGGATCCATTTGAGTGCTGGATGTGCTTGACTCTCTGGTCCATGAGCAGAAAATGCTTTGCCGGGAAAGACATTTTGCATCACCTCGCGCAGTTCAACGCGATTGGTTTGGAGTGCTCTGAGTGTCGAAATGCCGGTGGTTGCAGTACTATCAAACGCAATGGTTCATACTTTGGAGTCATTACTCATTTGTAATTGGCAATACGTTTCTCAAATTTAGGGTTGGTAAAGATTGGTGAATGAACATAGGGTAGGAAACAACAATTGCAGGAATTCAGGAACAATAGCGGGAACATCCCCATGATGCGCACAGACACACCACCTTTCCATGCTCGTTTCAGCACAGCTCGCCTCTGTGAAACGGCGCTGCACAGCCCAGAATTAAGGCTGCACAGCTGTGGCATGCTGTGGCTCAACGATCCACTGGCACCAAGCATGGAAGCCCAAAAATGTACATCTCCAATTAGACTACTGGCATCAAACCTGAAAAGTTCAAAAATTGATATCTCCAATGGGACTAATGACTAGCGGTTTTGGGGACTGACCCAACTTGGATCATTGAGCATTGAGCAACTGGGGTCAATTCTTCTGGCCCTTTCCAAGTGTGTCTTTTACACATGGATCACTCTAAAACTATGTTCAGGATTCTCACGTTCCATGCACTCGCCAAATTCGTGCTGTCCTTCCAAAACACGCAACTTGGCAAGCGCAAGCATCGGGGCTGTGAGCAGAGGTGAGTTGTTGACAATACCCTAAGGTGCACCATATACCTTTGTCTTCCGCAGGAAACTTAATGATTTCTTGTGAATGTTAGATCCATATATTCGTAAACCACCACGGGTTTTTCATAGATATAGCTCCTGCATTGCCATGAAGAATGGAGGGACTGATAAAGGAACTCTCATTAATCCATCGAGGGAACCAACTCAGGAATCGCCATAGGGAGGTAAGAGCCATGGTTATGGCTCCAATATCTGGCAAACATCAGACTCATGCTGCTCATGAACTTATGCTGGAGAAAATGTCGGTCGCCAGTGATTTCTGAGCGTTTCAGCCAAGAAATCGATCGGGAGGAACACCGCCAGGTGTACCTGTGATGGCCTGGATGTCAACCTGGGATACCATGCCTGGCTACCTGTCACGCCATTTCCTATGAACCGCCCAGGCTTGTGTGCTAACAGCCTGGGTAAACCTGGCAGTTCATTACCAGGTTCCGTTACCATGCACTGAACCCATGCACTGAACCCGAAGCTTCAGTGCTGTGCTTTCCACTTGCTTAAAGCACCCTAGTGACCATTGGCAACTTAGTTGTATTGGTTCCGCTCTATGTCATGATATCAGGTTTCTCAAGCCATAGGAGACCCCCACTTATCCTCCCTTTCTTAACCATTTATAGGAATAAACCAATTGCTTGTTTCGGGGGTCCCTATTTTGAGAAACCATGGATCCCTATTGAAGGGGGTCCCGATTTTGAGAAACCATACATCAATCATTCTTCCCTACAATTGATCAACATTGAAAACGATCACCTCAAACAGCCCAAGACACCCACCCTCCCTGTCCTGTCTGCACTGCCCGTGAGGACTTTCTGGCCATCTGGGGACCAGCACAAGGCCCGGATCGCCGACTGGTGACCTGCCACGGCCGAGCTTGCGTGCACGCCACTGGGTCGTCGCAACGAGTGCCGTCGCACCTGTCAGTTCCGCCGCAAGGTTCCAGTCGTTCCGCCGCCTCGTCCAAACCTGGCCAGGCTGTTCGCTAAAAAGGTGGGCTTTTTTATGGAAATTCATGGGATTTCAGAGGAATATTGGGGGGATTTCAGAGGAACAACCATCGTGATCTTGATAGAACTTCATATGGAAATTAGCAAAATACGTGGTTGGTGTTGGAGATTCTTGTGCAAATGATGAACATGCCGAGTCCATCAAAGTTTCTGGGAGTTCACAGTAAGCACCTGAAATTTCGCAACGCCAAATGAGAATAGGAACAGCTATCGCGAACATCAGTGATGATAACGATCCCAAATCTGCATGTACCATTCTGATGTGGATACACAATGAAATCACTTCAGAAATCAGCAAAATGATCAGTGAGCAACTTTATAAAAAGAATGTTTATATGCACGTGCGATATTACAATACCTCCAACATATAGATGGATACTATGCAATATGTCTTTTGCCTACACACATTTCAACATTTCTCCACTCCTCATCTCAACAGTGCAGCATCTCCATCTGAGCCCTGCACTCGCAGAATGGCATCGGCCTCGCTAGCTCGAGTGGCTCGTGGGAGCTGTTGGATCGGTCGTTCAAGCTGTCCTTAACACCCGCATACACCAACCAGTAGCTGCCACGATCTGCAAATTTGAACTAGTATCAACAATGATCCACCATCACTAGCTGTGGTTATTTAGCATCATCGTGATTGACAGTCAGTGACAAATACATCTCCCCATTACTGCTGATTGGTGACCCTCCGTAGCTTATCATGATTCAGCATCAATCACTATCACTAAGCATCAACCTCGCTATCATCAACCACCGTCGTTCACCGTCATCGATCATTAATCCTAATTATTGGCTGTTGACCCTTATCATTGACCTCATCAACCACTATATGTGACCATCATCAACCATCAACAGCTGTGATTAACCACGATCAATTCATGATCAACCATGATTTAACAACATCATATCTTTTCCAATTCAATAAAAATATGAAGCAACAGATTTCACATGACCATGCATCCTGGTATAGAAATTCCTGGTGATGGCCATCATCAACCACCACGACCACCAGGCCCGGACCCCGGACCCATGACATGTCACCCACGGCCCCCACGGGTGGCCGTTCCCAGCGCTGAGTTCCCCGGGCGCCGCCGGCGGCCAGGTGCTTTCCATCGGGCGACCAGGCCACGGCTTTGAGCCCCGCGCAGTTGCCCGAACTCGGCGGAGGGGCAACGGTGGGAGGGGACCAGCTGATGGGCAGCAGCGGATGCTGAAGGATGGTCAGGGGGTGGTTGATGGATGATGGTTAGATGGGTGATGCTTAAGGATGGTGAATGGATGGTTGATGGATGGTTGATGGATGGTTAATGGATGAAGGTTAATGATGGTTTAGGATGGATTTTAGTTTGGTTCAATGACAGTTGATGATCATTGATGATGGTTGATATTGATGGCTAATGGTGCTGGTAATGGTGCGGTTAGGATGATTCATCAGCTGCTTCAACTGATCAGGGCAACAGGATCGGCACCGACGGTCCACCTGGGAAGCCCCCGCTCGAGTTTGGCCACTTCGTGCCAGCCCTCGCTGTTCCAAATCCGCGCCGTGGCGTCCGTACCTCGGGGATCCATTCGCGGCCGTGGAGAGCTAAGCAACGGTTCAGAGGTGGCTAACTAATGGTGCTGAGGAATGGTTGATTGGTTGGTAGTGGATGATACATCTATGGTGAAATGAGAGTCAACAAATGGGATGGATTATTAATCAATTAATCTCGGGTTACGTAATATAACATGTTTCGTGGTTGATAAGGATGAGTTACTGGCCAATGAGCAAGCTACCACAAAGTACAATATGGAATTGTCGAAATGACAAATCCCAAATCATGAAAGATACATAGCTGTAACTCCATATAAAAGATGTTGCTCTTCCTTTTGTTGCGTCAGCGTCATTGATGAGCAGAGAGGATTTTGTTGATAGTGGTCAACGGAGTTCAAAAACAATAATCAAATGGTTGAAGACGGTTGAAGATGGATCCCAAACCATCGAATTTACCAACTGGCATCAAACATAGTGGATTTACCCACCATTAACCATCCATTAACCAACCATTAACCAACCGTTGACCATCCACTCACCAACCATGAACCAACACTTCTACTGGTTGAAGATGGCTGCAGCTCTGCCGCCACGCTCGCTCCGAGGCACTGCCGCTGGCCAGAAATGCGCCATCCCAAGTCCAGTCCAGAGACCTGGAGCGTGGCTCAACATGGCGGCCATGCAGCGGTGAAACCATGGCTTATGGAGTGGTAGAAGACACGGTTTATCATGATTTAGGTGATGGTTGGCTTTGTCGGTCTCTAGCACCCATCTGTCATAGCAGCAATATAAGAGTAATATCAGCAAGAAAAGCAACAGGAAGGAGGAGGAGGAGGAGGGGATGATGATGATGATGATGATGATGATGATGATGATGATGATGATGATGATGATGATGATGATGATGATGGTGATGATGATGATGGTGATGATGATGATGATGATGATGATGAAAGTAATGAAAGTGATGAAAGTGATGAAAGTTATGAAAGTTATGAAAGTGATGAAAGTGATGAAAGTGATGATGATGATGATGATGATGATGATGATGATGGTGATGATGATGATGATGATGATGATGATGATGATAATGATGATGATGATGATGATGATGATGATGATGATGGTGATGATGATGATGGTGATGATGATGATGATGGTGATGATGATGGTGATGATGATGATGATGATGATGGTGATGATGATGATGGCGATGATTATGGTGATGATGATGATGATGATGATGATGATGATGATGATGATGATGATGATGATGATTATGGTGATGATGGATCATAATGTAGATTTAATTGATGATAATGGTCCAAAATGGTTTTAGTGGTTGAAATGGTTTAAACATATACTAACCTATTGGTAACGATTAATCATTTAGTCAACCATTGATTATCATGCTTAATGATTATGGTCCGTGGTGAGTCATTCGTAGCCTGTCATATGGTTAATGATGCTTAATGATGGTTAAGAATGGACAATCAGGATGAACAACGCTTGATGCTGACCAATAATGGCTTGTCATGTTTTATCTAGCTCGCAATGCTTGCTAGTGATGACCTATCAACCAAGGATCAATACGGTTTATACCAATCACATTGATATATAGTTTATATCAACAAACTACATCAACGAATCATTATGAATAGAGATCTATGATGTCTGAGCACCATGAATCACCATGACTCACCACTACTTGCCATTCGATTTGGGCACCGTTTTTTGTCTCCCAGCGACACGGCCTGACAGCTCCAGAGTGTCCGGATAACGTGGCAAAGACCTGCGAAGAGGGTAAAGCTATGAGGAAAATCTGGGAAGGAAAAGCTGGCGACCATAGGAAAACAGCAAGGATTAACACCATAGGATGTTTCTATGGTACATAAATCTATTCATCTATCTGTTTCATGTTAATCCTTCATTGACCATAGGATGTTAACCTACCATGTTGGTATAAGAACCATAGGAAAATCGTAGATATGTGTGAAAAACTGTTCAGCTTTGCGTCAAAGTCATGAGGTTTTTTTCGCACATGTTTTTTCACACATGTTAACCTATCATGTTGGTGTCAAACCATAGTAAATTTGGAAATAACAACCATAGACGAGCATGGATATCCACCTTTTCCTGTGGTATACCAAAATGTATGACAACCTTATGGAATCACTGTTATCAACATAAATAACCAAGAGCAGTGATAAATCAGTACTAACAAATATTTAATGACCCTCATTAGCCATCACTAGATTTACCATCAAAATCATCAAAGGACCAACACTGATCAACCATCAATTTAGCAACTATCACTACTCACCATCATTAACCACTAGTAACCATTATCAATCATCATTACTTAACCAACTATTTACCAATCAACATCACTAAACCAATCACTATTAAGATCAATAACCCTCATTAACCACTATGAAGCATCATCATCAACCACTATTAACCACTATCAACCATCATTAACCACCATCATCAACCACCATCCTTAACCACTATGGACCTCATCAACCACCATCATCAGCCACTCAGCAGCAATCACTACTAGTCATCATTATTAACCACTATTAACACACTATTAAGCACTATCGACCATCGACCACTGTAAAACTGTCATCACTGTCCTCGCGCCTCAAAGACTCGCCGGTCGTGTGGCGCCATGTGGGAATGCCATAGGACGATGGTGGAGTCTGCCAGACCCGCCGCGATGACCACGCGACTGCTACGAGCCTGGGCAGCCCCAACGGAGGTGGTGCCAAGGCGGGTGATGAAGGATGGGCTAAGGATGGGACTTATCACTAGGTGAAATCATGAATTTATCGTCAAGAAGTCAAGTGACTTTATTGCGTCTTGATGATTACTTGGCAAATTTGATGATGAATGATTTTGATGGTTAATAGCTCATGATGCTTAATTAATGATTGATTGATGATTGATGACGCTTAGGGATGGATAAGGATGGTTGATAAATTAATGGCAACCAACAGTAAGCACTATGATTTACTTGGATTTGTTGTTTGATGAAAGGGCGTGACATTGGTGGATGAAATGGGATAGCAACCAAGACTAAGCGACACTGACAAATGATAAGCAACAACCAACTAGACTTACTGATACGACATTTGTCTATGGGTGTTGGTTGAACCATCAATACGCCATCATGAACCAGTGTAAACCACTATTCAACCATCATTATTAACAATAATTGACCATCATTGAAAACCATTGACCAGTATAATCATTGACCATGGCATTAACCATGACATCAGGGTGCTTTACATGAAGCGGGTTGAGAATAAAACCATTCACTATTAGCAGATATGAACCATCATTCGCCAACATCACGAGCGAAATCATTCAGTGGAGACTGCCATCCTCAGGCACCCCACCTTCTCGTCCGGTCTCCATGCAACTGCTCGCACCTGGGCACGGTTCAGACGCCGCACGTAGCGGATCCGCGGCGCAGCAGGGGAGCCCTGCACGCAGGATGCACAGGGCTTCATGATGCGGCTAATGGTGGATCATGGCGGCTAATGATATGGTAAATGATGGTGAGTCATTAGTAGATTGAACTGGTTTGTAACTTTGATTCATGTTCAATGATGATTGGTGATGACTATATAGTGGTTGATGATCGTGCTTAGTATTGGTGAACGGCTACTGATAGAGAAGAATAGACAGTATACTTTTAAGAAACAAACCAAATACAGTGGTGTTTGGCACGGGCTTCGAAAAGACGGATTTCATATGGTTGATGGTGCAAAGGTGCGCATTGATCAATAATGGTCAATGACAAAGAAAACTTACCAGCGCTAGTGAGGAATACCACAAATTCTCATCAAACCTGCTCCATCCTAATCATCATCTCAGATATACGTCCACCTCACCGACGATCATCCGCGGGTCTTGCCCAGGGAAAGAGTCCAAGATCACTGAGTTGCCCACGGAATCGCAGTGACCATGAAGCACAGCCACTTGTTCCCAAGATAAGGGGTCCGTTCTGGATGCCTCGAGCCGCGCCATCGGCTTGGTTGGAAACATATTGGAGAGGGGCTGGCTGAGAATGGGCGGAATCGATCTGCTGGCTTTTGAAATAAACCATTTCGTGTTGAACAAACCAGGATCTCGCGCAAGAGTCGCGAAAAATGATGAGCAAACACCCTTGCTCACCGTCCAGAAGCAAGAATCAGCACGGTAAAGAAAGATTCATTCACCACTTTCCAAAGTATCGTTGAATGTCATTCAGATGGTCAAAACACTGGTCAATTCAGGGTTGACTCCTGGATAATTCATGATTCAAGCATGATTGAATGGCGGTTCATTCATGGTTACTGGATGCTTAAGTCATAGCATGGTTAACTGATATTTGCTAGTCATGACAAACCAACTATTGGACAAACCCAAGTCACAGAACCCAAGTCACCCAGCCCCCTACATTACCCCTGTCTACAGTCGCTGAACGACAACAATAACTATGTTCTTCTTTTCTTCGGTCAATAACCATGGCTGGCTAATAAACATGGCTTGCTTATAAACCATTGTTTTGGCCAACAAATCGCCAACAAATCCAGAGCAACAGTGCCTTCCAAATTCGCGCGGTCTTGTCGTCGCCTCCAGTCAACACCTGCTGGTGGAAAACGGTTGAACTTCAATACCACAACTCCAGTGGCTAACAAATTACAGAACAATACAAATACCTTAGACTAATCACCTCGAAAGTTTGATCAAACGAATCTAGAACCGGATGGCTTCGGGGCAGAAACTCTAAATCTAAATCGAGCATGAAAGCCATGATCATTTCCGTCGTCCCAACTTGGTATCCAAACCGAGGCGCAATGAGCCAGTGCCACGTGGCTCCTCTGTTTGTTGATAGCTTTATTGAACATGGTATTCACTATTATTCACTAGTACTCAAAGATGTTCACTGTTATCAATACTATTATGATCACTCTTCGGGATTGTGTTATGATCACTCTTCGGGATTGTGATAGCTCTATGCTATTCAGGCACCATCATTCACCATCATGTGACGTGCTAGCTGCCATGGCGAACCCGACCACTGCACCTTTCGGCCGCACGGAGACCATGCAACGGCACGGAGCATATCTGTGTGACCTCGGCGTAGCGGTCCGCTGCAACCATCAACTGCATGGTGAAGAACCATGACACCATGGCCGTTTGAAGAACTAAGCACCATGACGTACAATGACGTCAATGAACCGTGACAGGTTGCATGATTTCCATCGGCACTATCACAGGTTTTCAGCCATATCAACAACCCCGCATTCATGATGATGAATCAACGAAGGTGATCTGTGGTAAGAGTGCTAATGAGGCTTATGAGTGGTGAAAGACCCGTAACAGCTTACAACTTGTGGTCATTGATTGCTATTATTATTATTATAATGTTTGTGATGGTGTGCCAAATATATAGTGGCAAATATTGCCCAAGGCAAGAGGATCCATGACCATCCGTGGCCATCCATCACCAACAGCAGCTGCGCGCTAAGCACAGCTCCTCGAAGGATACCATTGGCCTTGAGTCTCAGGCGAGGGAAGGCAGGGAAGGGCATGAACACCGTGTGGTCGCCGTTTAACGGTGCTTCATGATGGTTGATTGGCGGCTGTTCATGCTTAAACCATGATTTGTGCTTGCTAATCAACATCTAACAGTCATTGTTGAAATAGACAAGTATCCATCATCTTAATGGTTTACCCTTACATAACCAACAACATCCGAGATTTTGGAGAATCCATTCTACTGGTCGGCGATGTCCACCAGGCCAGTGCTTGCCCAACTTACCAGTGGTTGGATCACCACAGATCAATGGGTACGTAGAAAGGTCCCTGAGTAACCAGCAAGGTACCTGTTCCGGTGGCTACTCTCTTCAGTAAGGGACCGTAAGGGAGTCTAACACCGTGGGTGCTGGGCCAAAATGAACGAACAACTGGGTGGACCGCTGCTGCCAATCGTCGCCTCCCATTGACGATGCTCACCGCCAGAAACGACGTATACCTGGACGGCTTGGCGGAGCTCAATCATTCTAACCAATATGACCCGTGGCTGGATCCTCGTTGATGGCTTTGCCGATGAAATCACTGCTTGGTTTATCAATAGTGAAAAATCACTACTTGACTTAAATTACAGTAGCCACTACTAAATCTATAGCAACGGTTGAGTTAGTGCCATGACTTACAATGATGCCAATCGGTGACTCTTGCGGCGCTGGTTACACCCATCCACGTCATTGCTGTGACACCGAAGCGATCCCTGTGTACAGATTCATACCTATTCCTGTATTTGTGTTGCCGCAGCCTGTTGTTCCTGTGATGGTTTATCAAAAAAGATCTGACAGAAAGATATGAAACCTTATACAAACTGCCATAGTATATCGAATTCTTCAGGATGAACATCCACCAGTAGCAACGAACCCGCGCACCAAAGCTTGGTTCTCCATACCGGCAGCCTGAAGCCAATTGGAAGGCAGGTCAGGTAAGATGATCGTAGGAAGGAATCAGACTTGCTAATGATGAGAATGATAATATAATAGTTGACAAATAATTGATGCATGGTTGATTCAATGTCTGATTATGCTTCATGAAGGCCAGTAACCGAGCAAATATGTAAAAGTGGACAAGGTTCTTTGATAGTGGCTGATAATAAAGAATAATGAGTGAATCATGTCTGACACAAAGGGCGGTGGACGGCTTCAACATGAGATGCTCCCCATCATTAACCACCACTATTCACCATCAGCTGACCATCATGAAGCAGAATCAACCATCATTCACCAACATCAGCCATCATTTCTACTATCAACCCCCATTTCTACCACTATTACCCACCATTTTCACCATCAATTAACCACCCATGACCCCATCTCCACCAGGCCAACCCATGCCCTCAACCAGCTGCGCCACTGAGGTCCCCAGCCACCAACCTGGAGCAATCGGGCGACCACGCGAGAGCTCTGAAGCCCTCGCTGCTGCCAGCTCTCAAGGTCTTCACTGCCTGGCCACGGGACGAGTTTGCCCAGCAAAGCTGGGAAAAGCTGTGGGAAAAGCTGTGGAAAAGCATGGAAGACCTATCCGAAACCATGGCAAACCCCAGGAAAACCAAGAAAAACCTTCCGAAAACCAAAAAAAACTGGGGAAAACCTGGGGAAAACCGTGGCAAATGCCAGGAAAAAGCCCGTCCAATTTGAGGTCTGGCATCATGGACGCAACAGATATGGATCGACGCCATCCTCCTTGGTCAGAGGTTGAACAGCCTTCACTGAGAGCGTGTCCGTGATGAATGGGGGCAAGTGCCACTTGCGAAATTTGGTCAGAAGGAGCACCTAATAAAACAAAATATACTGTACTACCAAGTGGTGATCGGTGGATATTGCATGTGATTTTCGTACCCCTTCCGTCTTGCTCATGATATCTACTATTATTGAACTGTAATCACCATGCTGGTCATTGTGCAATAATCATCACATCATGCAGTTCCCTCCTGGGTTGCCAGTGATGCTTTCCCAGCCCTGATGGCCTTCCACTGAGTCAGTCCGGAGGGTTTCCAGATACAGGCCTTAGGGCGTGGCTGATCGTCAAGGGGATGCTTGGAGGGGCCCCGAATTCATGGCCTGGCATACCAACTGCTGATGCGCCAAGATGTTCCAATAGGATTCATCGTTGAAGCCTGGTACCCGAAGCATCCAGCGCTTCCATTTCGGCCTTTGAGGAGTCTACCAGTAGAACCAGCTGATCAACAATCACCAACATCAACCATTATTCACCATCATTGACGGAACAATTCTACCCTTGATACATTGATCAATGTCAACCACTATTTACCACCACTATGAACAACTCCATCAACCACTACTTACCTCCATGAACCACTGTACAATCCGTGCTTCGAACCAGAGTCTTTACCCCATGTTGAACAGCATTGCTGAACAAACATCAACCAGGCGCAGCGTTGAAACTCTGGGCGCAACAGGCGGTGTGATTCGAACTACCTCAGCGGGGCCATGAGGAGAAGCGTGATGGGTCAGTGATAGGTTCCATGGTTCCTGATCAGCTGTCCATAGGGAATGATGATCCATCAATGGTGGAGCTCACTATGGATAAAATGATGTTTCCTTATTGGTGGTTTATGATGGTTCACTAGTTGTTGACGAACCATGTTCGTTGTGGTTGGTGGTTCATTGATGCTTCATGATGGTTCTTGGGAAATCTTTCCGGGTGAGATGAAGGTGAAGGGCTCGCCATGCGTCAAATCTAATGGTAGAACATCAAACATGTCTGATATGTGCGTCAGCAAACCTATGAAACAGAGAAACACAGCCATGCATGTACAAATCAACACATGCAATAGATTAGATATTGGCACGTTCTGGCTCTGGAATCAAGTAGAATTCTGAGATGCAATCATGTCGGAAAAATCGGTTCATAAGATAGTGCATAGAAAAAAATATGGTGACATATTGCTGCTTTGATCGTACTCAAATGCTGTTGTATTTCTCTCTTGAAACTATGAAACCACAGTTTGCTGTCAAGCCTGCACCAAGTGATAGCCGTTAATTGATCCATGTTTCTCCCCGGTTCTTGAGCTTCTTCCCGAAGCATGGTTTCTACCCTCGGGTAAACTAACCTGGCAATAGAATATCCAACATCTATAACTGATTTCCCAGGGTTTCCCTAAAATAAAATGGTGATTTTCCGGTGCCAGGTTAGGGACTACCAGAGGGTATCCCCTGCAGCTTGTCTTTCACTATGACTCAGGGCCCCGACCCGTAACAATTTTCTCGTCCTTGTCCTGATCTGCTGCCCAGGCCACACCATTGACCCAACTCCTGGCTGAGCAGACCGTTGGAATCACGACCTGAGAAGATATCTTCGCTTATTTGTCATTAATGCAACTGATATGAAGTGTCTCATGAAAATTGTTTTGGGATTGACAACTGGATAGTTGTTTGTTCCTTTTCTCCTTCCAACCACAAATTTGACAGATTTCTTGAGGAAAACAGCAACAAAAATCAGTATTATCCGTTACTGACCTTTCTTGATCATAATTAAGCGTTAAGCACTATCCACCAATAGTGAACATTCGTCACTTACATTATCAACGGTCAGCCATGGTTGTTCTGATGAGTTATCCTCAAACATTCAGCCACTAACAACTCGCTGAATAATTTTCAAACCTTGTCAGCAACCATAAACCATCATCAACCAATATCAACAATTGTTGATCATTACATCAACATTTGATGTTATCAACGATGAGTTGAACAAAACAACCATGGTATTTACCATGGTATTTACCATGGTACTTACCATGGTACTTACCATGGTACTTACCTCGTTGATAACGAGCCATCATCAACATTATCAACCATGAATCATTCTCAACCATTAATGATTATCAAACATCCGCGAAAGTGCGTAGGAATCACCCACTGACTGTGGCGCTGTCGTTCTGGGCATCCCCTCGAGTGGCGCCGAAGCACTTTCAGCGACAAGGAACTTCGGAGCACCTGCCAGTGCCGATGATGGACAGGCTGCTTGATATGCTGGCTCCTAAGCTGCTTAGGCAGGTTAATAGGCTGTCTGAGATGCTACTAAATTGGTTCATCAGGTGCAAAAGCTAGTTGATATGTTGGTTACTAAGCTGATTGTTGAGGTTTATCAGCTGATTACAAGAGATAAATAATGACTGATTAATAATCTTGTGAAGGGCTGGTTGTAACTTATCAACCAATTACCAGCTTCAGCATTGACCATTAATCAACCGGAAACTAACCATGGCTTGACCAGCAAAAGATATGAATTCCCAAAGTTAGTTACTAACTATGAATTCCAGCCATTCATGGACCGGTAACCAACCCTTCATTGACCAGTAAAAGATTGACCCCACTGGTCATGCATGGCTCCATGGTTTGCTCATCTCCTGCATCGCCTCGCAGGGTCCCTCTTCGGCCGCTGGCTCCTGGCGCGGTGGCCCCACTGGTGCTCACCCAGTCACCTGAAGGATCACGTGAGCATCTACCAGGGTGTAACATGATGGAACTATGTATTCTTGTAGATTGACATACATGTGGTACCTCCATATGGCTGGCACATGCTGGGTTCAGAGGTGGTTGGGCGGTGGTGAGCAGTGCATTCATGCTTGGACCTGGCACCTGGATAGCTGGTTAGATCCAGCTGCTGAGCTCAACAACTGGTGGTTCAACCACTGTTGTAGCGGAGTTTCTTCACAGCTGGATCTACCGTTACGGATATAGCTGGATAATTAGCTAATGAACTGGACTGCCACAACTGGGCTGACTTCTACCATTCATGGCTGGAGACTTGCGACTATCGTCGTTGTGGACTCATGTCATGTTTCTGGACAACTCGGAGTTTCAGCCAATCCGAGCCTCTTCGTCGACAGGAACTACTTCCTGTAACCTGAGTCCGCAAACGTTTGTTTAAAAAATCAAGCCGCGAAATGATCTGTTCAAGATGATCTTTACACTCTCAACCATCAATTAACCATCAATCAACGATCAATCAACCATCAATGAACCATCAATGGTGCCAAACCACTATTAAGGATGGTTAATGATGGAATCATCATTCCAAGACCTTCATGTCTTACTCCAACGGAACCGGTTCTTGGATGGGTCATCTCTCAGCTTGAGGTCACCACGCTGCCTCACCTCAGCCGCGCTTCCCAGCTGCAGTCGGTGTCCATTTCCCTCCATGATTTGCTTCAATGATGCTTAACCAAGTATGATTAGCTGGTGATCATCAGCCATCAAACCCAAGCTATCCTTAAACATCAATCTTTTGCAAGTTGAATGATGCTAGATGAGACCTAATCCTATGATTGGCATCAAACTATGCTGTTCAACTGATGCTAAATGAGAGCTAGTGATGGAAATAGTGGTAGCTGAAGGCCTATGACGATGATGTTTGATGGCTACCCTGTGGTATACTGACATGGCAATGGAAAATCACCTTTTGTTGCTAGGAAACCCTGGGAAACCACCTATAAATGGTGGATTCTCCATTGCCATCTTAGGTTACCAGAGGGTAATGATGGCTATTCTGGCTGCTAATCACTACGAACCATTACTAAGGACTATTAACCACCATTACTAACCATTACTATCCATAACGAACCATCATCAACCACCACACCTACCATCACTAAGCACCATCAACCACCATTACTAACCATTACGAACCATTTGATGGCCAATGGTGGCACCCCAACTCTTGATCTTGAGCCAAGGAGCCGCCACTACCAGGACAGCCGTTCGGAGCCTCGTCCTGATGGCGCGACACATGAGCCGCTGATCCTAAGCTGCTTTAAGGATTGTGTGATAAACATATATATAACAAACATAGATGATGATATTGAGAAGAATAAATATCATGAAAACAATCGCATGGAGAAATCATTACAAAAAGGGAGGTCAGCGAATCCAAAGCATCGACTCCAAAATAGACATCATGTAACCACAACCAGGCTGTTGACAATGGTTGACAATAGCCAGATAAAAACAAGGCTGTTAATGACCAATAGGATTGATATTGACAAATAATAAAGCTTTCATAATGATCTATATTGTCAAAAAAACTTATCACTAAATAGGATAACTGTGGTTGACAATAACCAAATAACCATCATGATTGACAATCATTATCATTAATGATGGTTCAAGGTTCGTTAGGATGTTTAACAGTCGCCCTGAACAACGATGGTTGAGAGTAGCGGGACCAGTAGTACTTGTTTGTTGTAATGCTAGACAATGGTGAGTGGCCACAGAAACCAGCTACCATTGTCATTACCCATGATTCACCGTTATCAATTCGCGTTCAGTATGGCTTCTCCAACCATGAGCCATGACCTTCTCCAGTATCATCGTTTTCAAGCATCATTCCCACACGATCAACTTCTTAGCCAAACAATCTTGCCATCATCAACCCTTATAAACCCACCACAAACCCGCCATTAACCCTTATCAATCCACCATTAACCCTGATAAACCCACCATAAACCCACCATAAACCCACCATAAACCCACCACAAACCCCCTAAACCCTACCATTTTCACGGCATCTTCACCACGAGACGATGACCCGCAACCTGCGTCGGACCCCGTCCGTGGTGCGTGCCCTCCGCGTCCTCAGCGATCTCCAAGATCTGCTCGAAGGGATCGAAGCTCGGAAAGCGATCCGACTTCGGCGACCTCCGACTTTGGGGGACGTGACGCTATGAATGAGGGGTTCAGAATGCTTAACTGTTGGTTATAGGTTAACAACTATAATTCATAAGTTAACAATATAATCATAAAAACAATAATCATCATCATCATCATCATCATAATGATAATACTAGGTTAACTGTTGGTAATAATAATTGATTGAATGATAACAATAGCAACAATAGGTTGATAATAACAATAAGTTGAGAATAATAGCAATAATCTATGGGTCAGAATGGTTAACAACAATGATGAATAATGATTCATATTTGCTATTGATTGTTGATTAGTGCCTAACAATAATGATTAGAATCATATAGAATAATCATGGTTAACGAAAATGGTGAGAATCATGGTGAATAATGATCATCTAGTTGTTAATTTATGATAATCTAGTGGTGACAGTGGTTAGAAATAATGTTTGCAGCACAAGAATGGTTGATGATAATGGTGAATGATGATGGTTGACACTATTACACATCTAATCTAAATGATGACTCTGTGATTAACATGCTTTTAAAGCTTGGATTCGTTTAATGATAGAAATTACGAGAGTCAAGTTAAAAGCTGTTCATGATGGATATCAGATCAGCTGCACCAATCTTGATGAGTGCCTAAAGCTCCAAAGAAAACTGCTTGGTCGGCTTACATGTCAGGACTCTACGAAAAGTACAGAGCGCCAGGGGGTTAGGAGCAAGGAGTTAAACTTGACAGACAGTTCTTCAAATCCTCCTCAGAACCATGCTTAGTATCGTCATCAGAAAAACCATTAAACATCAGTGACCATCATAAACCATCACTAACCATCTGCGGGGGGTGCACCGACCGAAGACAGTGCAACCATCACTAACCATCATGAACCCTCATTTACCATCATTTACCATCACTAACCATCATTTACCCTCACCAAGTATTACTAACCATTATCAACCAGCATGATTACCTTCATCAACCACTGTCAGAACCGTTATCAGAACGATTTCAAGCCCTGCACTGCGGCTCCCACAGTAGGTCGGTATCGCACTCCTCACGCTTCGTCGACTTCCCCTCGCAGAACAAGTTGGATGATGGGGACCTATGATGAACTAGGCTTCATGGAGGATAACTATGGCTACCAATGGCTATGAATGGTGAATAGTGGTTAAGAGAAGGGGACAATCACCAACTACTAATTTGCAGCTAATAAGTCGACAATATTGAGAATAAGTAAATGATGAAGCATACATTGACCATCAACTGACCTGTCAGTGATGCAACCATCATCAACCATCAACCATCAAAAGACTCCAATCCATTTTTAACAAAAACTACATCACTGATGGATATTCACCACATGTTCATACATTTCCCACATTTTCCGCCGAAACTTCGCCAGTTTCCCGTGCGAAAACTCACCAACGAAGCCGTCGCCTCAGACGTTCCGACGCTTCGCAGCAAGTCTTGGAGCTCCGTGGCTGGCAGCTCGACCTCGTCCCGGGGCACAGGGTCCGCTACCGGGGTCCGTTGCGGGGTCTGTTACGGAGCGCAGCACAACTGCAAAATGCGTGGAATTAAATGGTTGTTCAATGGTTGATAATGTTCAATGGTTGATAATGGTTGGTGATTAATTTATTATTGATTCTTGCTGATGATGGTTGGTAATGCTCATAAGGATGATGTTCTTGGTGTTTGATAATTGGGTCTAATGGTTGGTCAGGACTGATACTTATTAATGGTTGATCATGGAGACAGCAATGGAAGATCCAATGCGTTTTAACTATGAGAAAAGAGATAGTTATTAGGAGCGTAGCTTGATGATATGGTGACTTCTCAAAATAGGGAACCCCAAAGCTATGGTTGCATTGCTACTCTAAGCGGTTAATATGGGATGATTAGGGGTACCCCTATGGCTTGAGAAACAACCACATGGTTCTGCTTGATCATGATTTGAGGTCCAACCAATAATGACCTGGCGGTGACCTACCAATACGGATCTACTATGACAATGCTTTTCATTGTGTGATAATGGTGCTGAGACATGATAATGGTCAACCATATCTAATCACTATGATTGAAGATTAAGAAGAATGGTCGCTATTCTTCAATCAAGGTCGGACAATTGGCTTTCCACTACCGGGGTTGTTGGTAGTATTGACAAGTACACTTCGAGTGAGGTGAGAGTAGTGGTCAAACAAACACCGCCAGCAGCTGCTCAAAGTGTAATCAATCAAAACACAACTAGTACATACTCGTACAATACTCGAGTGTTAGTGCGCTAATTGTTGTTCAATCAAAACAAACCCAACCAGCAGCAGCTTCCAGAACCCCCAGGGAACTCAGTGCACTGCAGTCAGCTGCAACGCCACTCGACCTGTGACAAACCACCCCCAGCGGTCAGTGCATCGGTCAGGTGCTGCATCGCACACAACCATGCAAAGAAGGAACCCATTTGGAGGCACAGAGTCGCTGAAAAATCTTGGTTACTAGTGCCAATAATGATACAACGATTCAGAATGATTCAATGATTGTCGACTATGATTCGAAGGCATAACAACAGCATCGAAGTGACGACCAGTCAACGCTCGCCTCCAGCGATTTGTTGAAAGCCTCAGGTGACGCTTAACGCACCGCACGTACCGCGCTGCATTTCCAACGGATGTTTCGATGTCCGAAAGACAGCGCTCAGTGCTGCACTGATCTTCGCCCCGGCGCAAATTGTAGAAGTTGCCATCGTTTTTTTCGTCGTTTTTTAGCCAATCTTAGACTTAGCCAAGCCCAGGTTGCAAAGTAAGATTCAGATGCCAACTTTACAAGGAATCTGTGTTTCGTAACATGTTGGCATCAAGATCACTGATTGGCAGGAATCTGTGTTTTGATTTGTCAGATCTCGCATCAAGATCAAAATCCCGAAATCATTTCAATGCTTTGTCACCCTCTGAACGCCATTTCGTGCAGCTTCTCCACTGTTGCTGATATGAAGATATTCGCCTCGAAACCATCCGGGAAAAAGTTTTGGGTGGAGAAACCCCTCATTTGGGAGTACAACCATAACGTATCCTGTTTCATCACTTCGTCGGAAATTTCATCTTCAGAGAGCCAACGGCGTCGAATGTCGTGATGGCAAAACCTTCGGATCGATCCCTTCCCCACAGTTACACACCCTAATGGTTGCTACATGTCAAGTAAACAAGGGATGGTTCGCCTGACGCTTCTGAAAGGAGAAGTTAGAAACTATGTTCATACAAGAAAATCCGACGCAATTCTGAGGTGCAGGTGTTCAAAGTACTCAGAATCCTCTGAAAGGATGAAGTTGATACAGTTCTTGCAGCAAGCGCTCCCCCTGCGACAGTTCTCCAAGCATTGAAGCGATGTCTCGTTTTCCCCATCGCTTCGGCTCCCGGGAAGCGAAGCAGCGAAGCCTGCCAACGAAAAGTTTTGTGCCGCAGCTGCACAAATTCATATCACAACTCGAAGCACAAGAAATGGCTGGAAAAGATGTCATGCGGACACTGAAATCTCCCAAGAGACAGGTTCTGGTAAACTTCAAAATGCCTGTGAAACCTTCTGCAAGTGCTGCCACTTACCGCCAAGAGACGTCATTCTAGGAACCCAAAGTGCTTGACAGCGATAGCTCATGGATACTTGGCAACTCTGGTTTGTTGTAACTGTTGAAGCAACTTCTATTGGCAACTTCTCTAAAACATTGCAACTGTTTTGAACTTACGAAAAAATTACAACTTCTGCTGAAACAACTTCTGCTGAAACAACTTCTGAGCGACTTCTGTTGAGATTTCCAACGTATCCCCGCACATGCCGCGTCGCCCGGCCCGGTCCTGGACCGCGTGCACGTCCTCAGTGTTGATTGCGAAGCCACCAAGGCTGGCAGCGCTGGCGAATGACCTTGGTGGGTGCAAAATTGCCAAAAAGAGTAAACCAATCATGAAAATCCATAATCAGAAAAGAGATTATGATTAAAATCCATCAGATTATGATAGTGCCAATATGATTAGCAATGTACTATTATAATCTATCAGATTATGATATTGCCAACATGATTCTGAACTATGCGATAGACTCTGATAGATTGCAATAGATGAACTACTGTAATGCTCTGTATGAAAAGAGTAGTCTAAAGAGGTTATTATACAGTAGATTTGTGTGATTCGCAAAATCATTACAGATCACTAGAGATTATTTTGTAAACTAAAAGATCTAAAAAGAGTTTTTGAGTAAACAAAATTTCTGCGATCTCAAACCTTTTGGCCTCTCAGTCCTCCAGAAAGGAGCACACCATGCGCACTGGGCACCCGGCGCCGTGCTGGAGCCATGGGTTTTCGCCATGGCTGTGCCTGAACCTGTTAGTGGCCAAAGCCCCAGCCACCATGGGGA
>VSDK01027580.1:115502-190127 GCA_009767595.1 Symbiodinium kawagutii
TGGCCACAGCCGCAGCCACGATGTGTAGGCAGTCGCGCTTCCAACGAGCTGCAGACTCCCCGTTTTTTTCATAAATTTGATTAGGTGATACAAGTTATGCACTTTGTTCCTTGCATTTTTCTTAGCTTAACAGCATCTTGGCAAAGCTTGCACCTTCCTTTTGCAGATTTGGAAGGTCGAAGTGCAATTTCCTTACAAATCCTAAACTAGCCTGAAAAGCAGTCAAAGACCTGCCATGTTTGGGCAAGTGACACGGCCAAAATCCGTGGTTCTCCTCTTTCGGCATTTACATTTGCGGAGTTTCGCTAAAGAAGCAGACGAGAGCTGAGCGATATTCCACTCTCCCGGGTTCAGCCGTTGAAACAACGGTGCCATAGGCAGCACTGTTTCACAGATGTCACGAATGGCCCTGGCTGAGCCTCACTTGGTGAAGCAAATCACCCGGTGGCATCACTAGATGACGAGGTGGAAGACAACGAACTCCATGCACTCTGAACTGCTTCACAGGCTGATAGCCGCTAGGGAGCGTCATTCAAAACTCGTTGAAAAGCTATGGAAAAACCGTGATCCGGCGTCCAAGAGTCACCAGCCACGTTCAGTTTCAACAACATCCAGCTGCAAATGAAATCCTTTCACGTGGAAGCCAAGTTGTTAACCCTGAACCAGTTATGAACAGCTTCTAGCTGTTAACTAGGGCTTGGCATCAATGGCCAGTGATGCCGTGCCAGGTCCCTCTCAACCGACCTTCTCAGTTCAAGAAGTTGCCGTGCAAACGCTGACAGATTGATATGAAGTGCGGCAGGGAACTTTTCTGTCGAAGCTGCTCATGCTGCAGACTCACCTGGTTGATCAGCCGTTGCGTTCCGTGCACAGCACTGGGAAATCAAGAGATTCTATAGACCTTTGGCTGGTCCTGTTGCCCCTGTTGCCCTGGCTGTTCATGTAACAACAACCATAGACGGAATCCTCGTTGTCCGTGGTTCACTTGGTTTGCTTACTCGATTTGGATGATTGTTAATGATCCATTTCCCAGGGGCATGCTGCAGATCGGACCAAGGGGAAGAGCCGACTAACGTACAAGGCAGCGGTCCTTTGCTGCGGCCTTCTGATTGTGAGAAACCACATAACGACAGAAACCGCTCAAAGATACCCAAAGATTAATTAAGCACATGGCGACTGGAGTGAATTTGACATAGTTTCTGCCCGGTTGGGAGCAGAAACTGTCCGTTATAAAGAAGAGGCATATCGTTCTGCTCGCACTTCTGTGTCAAGGTATAGATTTCCGACAAATCGTGCGGAATGCGACAATCACGTTGAAGATCAAGTTCCAGTGGTTTCTTTCCACAAACTTGTGCATTGTAGCTTTTGGACATCAGCCATCTTGACTTTGGGGACGGCAAAGTGAGTAGGTCCATCTTAATTAACTGATGCCTGCAAGACATGCTTAACCTTGCTTGCCCTACTATCAGTTGATGTGTGCAACTCCTTCTGGCATGCTTCAAGAGTTCATTGAGGAGGCTTGTGCACAGCTGATGCAATCAGGATTGGCAACTTCTTGTTCTGAAAGAGAGGCAAACTAAGTCTGCAGATCGACTTTCAATTCCCTTCCACAAACCTGTCCGTTGCGGTTTTTGGGCGCTGGACATCTTAATTTTGTCCACAGCAAAGTGACTGGCTTCATCTTAATGACCTGCTGCCCGCAAAATATGCTGAAGGTTGCTTGCCCTACTATCGGTATCTGAGGTCTGCAAATACTTCCTCTGTGTCTCAGGAGTGCATCACCGAGGCAGCTGCTGCACAGATGCAAACATGAGGATTGGAAATGCCTTGCCCTCTGATGAAAAGGAAGCAAAATAAGTCTGCATTGCAGATCAAGATCAAGTTTCAGTGGTTCCTTTCCACAAACTTGTGCATCAAGCAGCTTTTGGGCAGCCATCTTGACTTTGGCGACGGCGTTTCAGTGACTTGCTTCATCTGAACGTTGACTGCCCCCAAAACATGCTGTTCACGGGTCACCTCTCGCGGCATATGACCATGTGTCGCCTTTCTGAACTGGGCTCAAGTTGAACACATATGTGAAACATCAAATGGCCCAATTCGTTTGTGTCTGCACAAGTCAAGCTCTACGTCAAGAGTCATCGACGAAGCTAAATCGAAAGTCGGTGGCGTTATAGTTTCACAAGCCACTCGGTAGACCGATGTCTGAATATTGAATAGCCCCACAAATGCCGTTGTTTTTCTCACACTTGAAATATGCGAGGTCGTAGAATTGCAGCTTCTGTTCCTGTAAAATATCTGGATCCTCGTTAAATATCTGGATCCTCGTTTGCTCTCTCACATTGCTTGAGTGTGTCAAAAGTTCATCGCTCAGCAAAGCTGCGGCACAGTTGATCTTGGCTAACTACTTGCTGCCAGGGTCAGTTGCTTGCTTTGCTTTCAGGGTTTGCGCACAGCTGATGTGAACTTGAGACTTGGACAGCACCTGTTTTCTACCTTGAGTTCTGATGACACATGTGTGTGGTTCAAAACATTTTTTTGAAATCTAATGTAAATCATGCCTGCTTGCGCCAAACACTTGCGCAGCGCTTGCGCCATCCCAACCGTTGCTTCCGTGAGGGGTCTATCTTAAGGTTTGCTTGCGCGCAAGGATTGAAATTGAAATGTATCATTTTCAAAGGTTTCGACCCAAAACATCTATGATCCGTAACAAAAGACATAGTGATCTGGCCAGGCATCACACCCCTTGTTCCTTGGCAGCAAGGTACCCTAGCAGTTGACCGATTTATCAAGCATATCCAGAGATTGTCACCTAAGAAGTAAACTAGTTTCATTTTTCTTCCCTAGTTTCCTCAAAAGGAGAACCTTTAGTAGTCAAAAGACATACGTCAAAAAATAGTTTTTTCGGCACATAAAAAAACCCCTGAAACAAAAAAAACCCTGTGACTGTGACGAAAGGACCCTGGGCTGCACATCATCGTTGTTGTGGTGCACATCAAGCACCGACAGTCGAAGTTACACCCCGACGACCAAGGCAACGGCACCGCCCTGTTCCGTGCGCGCCAGTTACATCAGCTGTGCGGATGTTCAAAACCTGGAGTTTATTGATGGAAAGCTGATAAGTGGTGTTCAAAACTTGTGAGATTGTTAATGTTCAAAACCTGATTTTAAATCTAATGGAAATGATTCCTGCTTGCGCCAAACACTTGTGTGGCTGCGCGGGGATTGAAATGTGTCATGTTCGAAGGTTTTGCACGGTGTAGGCAGGGCATTTCAGACATCTTTGGGAGGTCAAGGCATGTTGTTTGGCATTAGATGCTTGCCCGAGCTTGCACCAAGCTTGCAAGCTTTGCTTGCACGATCCAGGCGTCCAACTTTTGCAATCCCTCCAAAGATTTTTCAGTTAAATACAACAGGTTTTGAACATAGCTCAGCTGAACAAAACACTACACAGAGTAGCGGCAGGACCAGCAATGTCTCCCGCATGCAGATATTGCTCTCGGGCCTCCTGAGAGTCATACTACTTGGACTAGCGTGTGATGGACTCCAAATTTCAACGAGTGATTTTCCAACTGAAATTCTTCGAGTGCTATCGCTGCTGTGCTTTGCTACAAGGTTGAGAAGCAGAAAGTGCATTGCGATGACAAAGGACCTGATTGAACTGACTTCACCATGCGAACTTGAAACACATCGAACACTGGAGTCAGATTCATATGCAAGTTACTCTTGCATTCGGAGCTTATGGTCATTGATGCGTCATTGATGCTTATGGCGTTGAGAACACACGGTTTCTTAAAGTCACCCAGCTTGGACTAGCGTTCGATCGACTCAAATGTTCAACAAGATATTCCAGCTGAAATTCTTCGCGTGCTATCGTTTCTGTACTTCGCTACATATTTGAGAATCAGAAACTGTATCGTGATGGCAGATGGTCTGTTTGACCTGACCTTGCCATGCCAACTTGAAGAACAACAAGCTGATCGAACCAGTTGGTCATCATTGATACCTGTGATGCTGTGAACTCTCTGCGTCAAAACAAAGGCCACAGAGATTTGCTTCATGCGAAACACTGGAGGCTGCCTCTTCCCAAAATCTCCAGAGTGCATCACTTTGCAAGAGTTAACTTGTTCAAGTAAACCTCGTCACAAGACTGTGGCAGTCCCGGTTCCAACACAACGGGAAAGATGACCTTCCTGCATCATTGGTAGCTGCTTGTGTAGAAAACATTGTGATTGAGCATCGTCTTCGGTATCTTTCCGTGCAACATGAAGCTCAGAAAGTGCAGCTCGAATAGCCCCACGGCAGGCTAGTGACTACACATACAGACCTGCTAAGCTGCTCATGCAGAACTCAGTATATGAGCAAATGGCACTGATTGGAGGCAGGGGTCTTCACTTGCTAGCACAACTTCCATACTCGGCCTTCCAGAAAAAGCCGCTCAGCTTCCACAAACCTGTCCGTTGTGGTTTTTGGACAATGTCAGACATCCTAACTTTGTCAACAGCATACTGACTGGGTTCATCTTAATGAACTGCTGCAGCAAAACATGCTGAATGTTCCTTGCCCTACTATGAGTATCTGAGGTTTGCGAATAATTGAAGGTGTCTTAAGAGTTCATCGCCGAGGTATCTGCTTGTGCACAGCTGCTAAAAACATGAGGAAATCTTAACTCCTGGTTCTGATGAAAGAGAGACAAACTGAGTCTGCATTGCAGATCGAGTTTCAGTGGTTCCTTTCTATGAACCTGTGCATTCTGGTTCTTGGCAACGTCAGGCATCTTGACTTTGTCAACAACAAAGTGACTTGATTCAAATTATGAAACTATAGAAGTGCTGCCTTCAAAATATGCTGACGTTGCTTGCCCTACTGTCTGTGTTTGAGGTCTACAAATACTTTGTGAAAAGCAAAATGGTCAGAATGACTGGATTCATCTCAAACAACTGCAGCTTCTGTTCCTGCAAAATATCTTGATCCTCGTTTGCTCTCTCACATTGCTTGAGTGTGTCAAAAGTTCATCGCTCAGCACAGCTGCTGCACACTTGATCTTGGCTCACTACTTGCTGCCAGGGTCATTTCTTTGCTTTGCTTTCAGGGTCGAAAGCACAGCTGCGAACTTGAGACCTGGATTAGCTGGCAGCACATTACCAAAAGCTCTTAGCACTTGCCCAGCTGACTTGTTGGGCATTTTTTGGCCATCAGGGTGGCCTTTTTTGCTCTACTGATTCCGCTGAGCAAAATGTCAAGGCAGGCCCCGGTTCCCATTGGGGCCAAAAGATCACTGTGTCCGCAAGCCCTGCGAGAAGTGCTACAGCAGCTACTTGGTCAGAGTGAACAGCTCGGTAGAGAGGCTTCACAAACTGGTGGTTACTACACCTGTTCATCCGAATGTCTTCAGAAAAGAACGCAGCAGCGCACTTCCCAGGTCCTGCCTAGGCTGGGGTCTTCTAGAAGGATCTTTGGGCTTTCAATCTGTAGACAGATTTCATCCAATCAAGTTTCAGGAACATCCATCATCTTGGCAAAGTCTATTGGATTGGAAGTCAGATAGACACATCTAGGAGAAAGCTGTGTTGTCAGCTGTTGAGCACTGATGGTGTCTATCCAGAAGTGGGAATGGATTCGCATTTGTGCCCTCAACATACCCGATACTCAAGGCCACGAATCTGTTACGGAGCTTAATGTGCATGATAGCTTCTCACCTTAACCATCATCACCTGGTTATGTTCTTCCAAGAAAACTAATTTGAATCGCCAAAAAAGAGAGCGCTTTCTTCCTATAGATCGTGTAACAAGTCCAGAATGCTTCCTCTCGATCCGTTTCTCACTTGACATTCTTGTGAAACATGAGCAAACTAAGTCTCAGATCCAGTTTCAACCCATGCAATGCAGGGACCCTTTGCTCCTGCCTTGTCGATGCAGTCAGAGACAGGGTCTCGAACCACTTAAGGATTAAGCATGATTAGGCATGTTGCTATTGGACTGAGTCATAGTTTCCGCCGAAAGGCATCAATCTGTCGCTGCCTATGCTGCTGTATGCTGTGGAATATGGGTCCAGGAAAACATGCACTTTCAATGCAATGGTTCTTTGGCCTCCCTTAAACGGATGGTCACCTCTTGCTGCATATGACAGTCTGTCGCCTTGCAAACTGGGCTCAAGTTGAATACAACTTGTCATATCAAAATATATATAATAAATTAAAACATCAATTTATACAACTTCAACATATATAAAACATGAGAAAACATCAATACAACTTCTTTGCACCGGCAGGAGCAGTTCCCTGGAACACAAACGAACTCAGCCAGTGGCAGTTGGACAGCATGCTGTGGTGATACGCCAAGCCCAGGCTCTGGGCCGACAGCTCCGATCCCGGTGCCCGTTGGGACTTCATAAATCTCCCATGTCAACGACTCCTCCAACTCCCTACCTGACCACCTGGTGCCCACCTGGTGTGACTATCAAAGCTGGAGACATATATTGCTTCATTTTCCAGAATTTCGGCAGGAACTGCCATTGAGATGTCGGTTTCTAAAGCGATCTCCGACCTTCTTGGGAGTGAAGTCCATGAATGTATTCACAAATGCAAATCTCTTTCGAGTTTTGATGCCAACCTGGTCGGCGAGTCAACATTTGTCCCTGGTTAGCCAAAGCAAAACCATGGTAGCGGTGGCAACCAAATGTCATAGCCCAGACATCTATTCTTTCAGCTGCTGTGAATCCAATCTTGCCCGTGACATTCTACAAGTGAGTTGCCCCTGCCTGCGATTGCACAGTTCGGTCCTGGCTCGGAATCCGTGCTTTGTGTCGTGCCAACAGAGATCATGGCGCTGTCTCCAATGGATCCGTATCCAAAAATGGCCGAATCCATCAGCGCTTATTCATCCTTCAGGAGCTCACATCAGATGCGATGCACATCTCCCATTCTCAAGGGGCCACTGAGCTCTCTCTACAGCCCCATGTGTTTGCCGTACTTTTGCCTCCAGTCGCTGCAGCAAGAGATACAGATTCGAGGCCATCTCTTCACCGCTCTCTGCAAAAGATGGAGATCACTGGAGTATCCGGAAGCCAAGTCCCAAGCTCAATGAGCTCGCCATGCACCTTGAGGATCGATGCATTTGGGGGCTGATCTTACAGCAACGTGGAGAAAGGAAGCGGGTGGCACAGGACGTCCGGGCGAAGGAGTTCCTCCAATGCCATGGTTGTCGTTGTGCGACTTTGGAAGTGCAAGTGGACTCCTGGAAGAGTTTTTTGTGAAGAAAAAGGGGAAGAACTGTTGATGTTTTTTTTGAATCATGTTTTTGTTTTGGGAAGAACGGTTTCTTGGATTTCGAAAAAACAGGAAGGGAAACTGCTTCCATTGTTGGGAAGCTTATGATGCATCGTGGCACGTCAGCGCAAGGAGTGAAAGTCTTGCTTGGACTTGGCATCCTTGGCATTCGTGGCATTTATGTTGGTGGTGGTTTCTCAAAATAGGGGGCCCAAAAAATGCTTTATTAATTACCATAGATCGGATGTTTTCGGGGTGCCCCTTTCGAGAAACACCCTAGTTGCTTCGTTTGCTTTCTGTGCGCTTTGTGACGCTGGTACGTGGGTTTCGGAGGTTTTGGCAATGTCGATCCTGAGGCGCTATCAGTGCTGCATTCTTTGGTTAAAGGTTATGCTACTCAAAAAGTCTGTGATACTGCTTTCGCGGCAGATCCTTGTCCCTGTCTCTACTGTCTCTTGTATCCTTTCAGCAAGAAACGCCTTTTGTGAGGCTCACCTACTGAGGCCTTAGTGCATCATAGTGCATCAATGTGTGTCAGTTGTCAGTAGGCATGGCGAGCTGTGAACGGCTTTTCATGGCTGTTGGTTAACCCATGCCGAAGCTCAGGAGATGAACTTCGGTGGCGAAGGCCAGCTCAGCATTCCATGGATCGCGTCGTGGCAACAAATGGAGCCCAGAAAGCTTGCCTCAAAACAGGTGACGAGTTTCACGAAACAATCAGGACACAAAATACACGAAGCTTAAGCCATAAAAGTGAATTCGTAGCCGATTCGTAGCCGATGTTGGAGCACGTCCTTTTCCAATTTGTGGCACGACTTGGAGGGGGTACGGATTGGCTCCGACCACAGACTAGTCTGTGGCTCCCGAACCTGGACCTCTGCGAAGTCAGGTCCACAAAATGCGGCACCGCCCATCGAACATCGGGGGTCGTCGGATTGATATACTTACTCGAGTGAATGGGATAACAATGCTTAGAATGGTTAACAGTAGGGATGATAATGATTGAAAACAGGCTTATAACCCTGCATTGGGAGCTCATGGTCACTGATGCGTCGTTGATGCCTATGGCGCTGAGAACGCACGGCTTCTGAGAGTCACCCCTCAGTTGGACCAGCGTGCGATGGATTCAAATTTTCAACAAGATGTCCAACTGGAATTCTTCGCGTGCGAACTCGTTTCTGTCATTGATGCCTGTGATGCTCGGAACTCTCTGCGTCGAAACATGGGCAACAGAGATGTACCATGTGCGAAACACTGGAAGCTGTAAGAGCCAACTTTTTCAAGCAAACCTCGCCACAAGACTGAGGCAGCCCCTGTTCCAACGCAACAGGAAAGATCACCTTTATCTATCATTGCCACCTGCTTGTGTAGAAAACCTGGTCGTTGAGCACAGTCCTCGAATGTCCTCGATATCTTTCCATGCAATATGAAGCTCGCAGATACACGTCAGCTGCAAATTTCCCAAAGCAGATTAAAGACTACACATACAGACCTGCTTGGAAACGGGGCCATTGCGAGTTTTCCGCTGGCATTCTTATGAAGCCAGACCTACTAAGCTGTTGATGCAGAGCTACGTGAGCAATGACCCCCCTCTGATTGCATGCAGGTCGCATGGTGCAAATCGCTGCGTTCGACCTACGCACTCGGTTTCCATCCCTTCCATTACATGTCCCACCTCAAGCGAACTGAGTCTGACTTCGAAGTTCTGCACTTGGAAAGGGCAAGTAGGACCCCTCGAAATTCAAATCGCTAGCGAAACAAAGGACATCAGAAGACCAGTCAGTGCAATGATGTGCAACCCAGAAAACAAAAGGGTCAAATCCGTCAAAGTCACTAAGCCAATCTGTGCACTTTGCTAAGCCAATCCTATCATTGCGGAAGGACTGTGTTGTGGATGCGCGGATGCTCAGGCGGGTTTGGCTGGGAGATCAAAAGCTTGGAGCGACGTTGAAGCGAAGCGAGTGCCCTCAGGTGGAGAGCTTGTAGCGAGTCATCGTAGAGGAGGGAGATCCAAGCTGATCTTCAGCAAGCAGAAGCCGAGACGAGATTGCACCGCCTGCAGTGCCTGCAGTGCCGCAAACGAGTGTTGTTTCAACGCTCTCAATGTCGATGATGTCGTTCAGATGGGTGCCTTCATCACATCTCCCCTTCGGCTCAAAGATCATCTGCAAATCCATCGGTTCAGAGATCTTCCTTTTGGGTCACCATCGGCGCCTTTAGGCCTGGCGTCCACACTTTGTGGCGCTGTAAACATCAGCCGTGGCGACGGGCTGTGCACTGGTCTCACAGAGACAGCTGGGTGGCCCTCAAGCGGTGCATGACATGCGCCAAAGGCTTGAAGAAAACTCCCGGCTCCCGAGACATCGAGGCAGAAATAACCGCAGAACAATGGAAAGAAGGGACAAAAGAAGGGACAGATAGGACAAAAAGAAATCGGAGAACGGAAAGCAAGATCCCAAGATAGCTTCAAAGCCAAAGAGCCATCTTTGGAGCCTACAAGGACCTATCCAAGCTATACAAAAGATATGGGTCCTATGGCAGCTGGCAGCTACCCATGGCACGGCTGATACCATGTCTTGGAGCGGTGCTGATGGCGTTGAAGGCAGGGCGCAGTCTCTGTGACGAGCCGCGCAGTCGAGTTGGTCGGCAACGTGAGGCTGACAGCGCTGTGGCAAATGACACGAGACCAAGTGAACATACCTGGAAATTGGACACATGACATGAGTCCAGGTGCACCAATAGGTGCAATGAAAGATGAGAAGAACTAGTTTCCACGCCATTTTTTGCTTGAACACATGACATGGTGGTAAATGATCTGGGGGGCATGTTCGACAATTCCCAAGTCATCTGAGACCAGAATATCCGATCCCTCTTGGTACTTGGACAAGTTTGTAGAAAATTTTGCCTAAGCGGAAACTTTGCCAAAAATGTAGAAACTGTCCTACTTGGATATAGAAACTCTTTGCTGCCTTTGCTCCTAGGTTTTTTGGTGGCTACTTTTGAGAAATTGAGGCTACCCCCTATGTCACATTGCCCGTGTGGACAGATTGAATCAGGGACACTAAATCAGTAGCTGACTATCCCAAATCCCACTTGGTACTTTGACAAGTGTGTAGAAACTCTTGCCTACAAATAAGCAGATTTTTTCCCAAGCTTGTAGAAACTTTCCCACTTTGATAAGCAAAGTTTATGGAGACTCTTTGCTTCCAGGTGTTTTGATGGCTACTTGCAAGAAATCGAGGCTACCTTCTGTGTCAAATTGCCCATGTGGACAGAATCAATCAGGGACATTGAATCAGTGGCCGGCGAAACTTGCGAATGGCACATGGCGCTGCCATACACGTTGCACCACCTATGCTGGGCACAAGTTTTCTGGGCACGTTGCAGATGCGAAGTTTTCTTTGGGCCTTGGGCCTTCCATTCAACGACAAGTCGCAGTGGGTCAAAACACTGTACCCCTAGTTCCCCTATCAGTAACCATTGTTTTCCCTGTCATTGTTGGTTATTTTCCCCCATTATTGGCTGGTTAGAGCCTGGACCCATAGCCAAGTCAATCCAATGCAGCTCCCTTGGCGTTCCACACAAGATCAACTCAGGGGAAGTTCAAGATCAACTCAGGTTCGGGCATAGAAGAACAGTGCTGGCCGTTGATACGACTTGAAAGTCTTTATCTCATTTCAGGTTTGACATGGCTGGAATAAAGACTATCTGACCTGGAAAGTCTACGTCTCATCAACTTATTTTTGAAAAAAGTCGATATCTTGATTCGTTTTCGACCCAGAGTCAATCCAAAAGAACAAAGGTCGATCTTGTTGGACCAGGGAAGCCCTGACAGCCTGGGAATGGGGGGAAGTTCAAGATCAACTCAGGTTACCAACACAGGAGTTGAAAATGTTGGCATCGCATCGATGGCCCAAAAGTCTATATCTCATAAATTTATTTCTTGCAAAAGTTTTGGGACACGACCATTTGACACTTCCGCCGTGGGCACGGTTGCAGCTCAGTGGATCCACAATCTGCTGAGGGCCCTCTTGATGCCCTTTTTTGCACAGACAGAGGTTACACCTCTCGTTCCCACGTCGGAGGTTGCCCACGTGGGTTGGATTTTTATGGGAAGCCGCGGTGTGATTGGACACCCACCGCGGACATCAGAGGCGGACCGGGCGTCCGCTTGCGCAGCACTAGCCCACTCAGCGGCGCACTTTGCCGATGCCGCTGATGAATTCTGCAATGAAAGAATTTGTTGCTCAATTCGTTTTGATGCCGCACACGAATTGGATCAGCTCAATGATTGAGGTCGTGTATACACGCCTCTAGTTATTCTTATTGCGGAGTCAAAATCAATTGGTCTCAAGATATTTCTTCGTTACCCCTGGAGGTCCTGACAGCAACTTCAGCCACCAGTTTGCATTGGAGATCACGCCGGCGCTGATGTGTGGACACCATTCGCTGATTGGGATATCGACCACAGGAGTTAGACCTGGCAAAGAGTCACCGGAGATGTCGTGCCTTCGGGCGCCTTTAAGGTTGCAATGCGAAGCGTGAAGCGAGAATTTCTCTGGCCAATGCTTCAACTGTTCTCGTGCACGTGTTGAACGAAGCTTCCATCTTGGTTACCTCTTCGAAGTCTTGGCTCCGTTCATTCCTGCAACAGGACACGGTCATCTTTTTGATGCACTGAAGTTGGTTCTACAAGCAAAAAAGAGCATGCCGATGGAAATGATGAAGCAATATTTACAATGTTACAAATGACCATGGCCAAAAGTATCAAACTTCTTCGTTTAGACAGCTGGTTCGTCTATCTCTGATACCGTTTTCTGTTCTTGTTGTCTGTCATCCAGTAACATCCGCCATAATCAGTGCTCAACTCAACAACTCAGCGTTTCTGTAACTACCCACTACTTGTGTCAGTACCTAGAATTACCATCCGAGTTGAAAGTTCATAGCTATTGAGGAAAGCAACCAGCGAAAAAAGGGCTACACCATGGCCGAGAGGACAGAATGCATTTTCGCAACTGGCGTTTGTTGCACTCGAAAATTCCCCTTCCTCCCGGGTTTCTACAGCAACTTCCTACCAGTGTATCGACTGCTTCTTTTATCTGGACTTCCCCAATGCGAAGCTCAGGTAAAAAATCTGGGCCAAAAGGCCATGGCTATCATCATTAACCATCATTAATTTAAGCATTTGTCAATCAACAAGTATATATATGGTATACATTGACCATCATTGAGAAAAATAAAAATGCAGAAAAAACAATTAACCAACACATACCATTTTATACATTAACAACCAGTAAAGCCCTGCTACGTTGGTGAATCCCGACAAGTACTAGTTTCATGGTAGATCGAATTGTTTTCTTCGATGGGTCTAGTGACCAACCAACTCGTAACAGGGCCAAAGCTTGTATGGTCACTTGTAAGGTTCATCCCTTGATCCCAAGCCTTCGGCCAAACCGCAACCAACAATGGAGGTTGAGATGGCAGCAAGGCTACCAACGAAATAGAGATAGGCAGGATACTTGAGATCATCACTGACAGTCTTCAAGAGGGAGTACCACCAAGTAACCAACAGACATGCTATGACTGCCTCGTCGGCGCCACAGAAGCGCCGCAGATTGAAGTTGCCATGTCAGCGGCAAGCGTATGATTTGAGTGTGTCTTTGCCAAAACAGGAAGGAATGCAGGCATGTTCTGCCAACAAACTCACTGTCACACAGAAGATGTGGATCGTGGATTGGAGGCTGTTCTGGCATGCATGTGGCAAGCTGATTGGTCCAGGATTTTAATGGTTAACAAGAAGGATTTGTGGGGGATAATCACCAACAATAGTGGTTAAACAGCTATTCTTTGGCGTTCAATGATTCAACCATTATTGATTAATTATTGAGTGATTATGGTTTAACAATAATGGTCAATCCAATTGGATTTCCCATTGCAACTCATCCGCGCGCATGCTCTGCTGACTTCTGAACACTAATGGCCTCCAAAAATCGTCGTACTGTGGCGGCCCCACCATCCAAGTACCCATTTGCCCTACACAAATTGGCTGGAAAGTTCAACCAAAACAGGCAAGGCATGGTCTACTGAGCTCAACTCCCATCTCCACCTACATCCTCGAAGTGTTTCCAAACTTTGCCGCTTGCACAAGACACAGGAGGCTGAGATGAGGTACTTGGAAAGGTTCACTTAGACAACGATGCTGCTCTGAGCATCTCATCCTCTTTTCTCCAGATCGCATTGACCTGCTCCCACTGCCATGGAAGAAAAGCCTGGCCCCAAAGAAAAAGTTGCAACAACATGCGCATCCAAAACCAGCATCTGAAAGCCTAGAATTGCCTTGGGGCTGTCAAGTCCGTCTCACGTTTTACTAGTTGATGCCTTACGGCTGTCAGTCCGTCTTTTACTAGTTGAACTGGTGGTTGCAAGTGAGATTGACGTAGCTGCACTAGTTGAGACAGGCTATTTCGAAGTACACGGGAGTTTTACTGGAAAGCAGCTCACCCTGAAATCTTCGGTCTGACAGGCTGCCATATAGGTTGCCTGTGAAACGAAGGACAGGATGTAGTGGGGCACCTTTGACAGCAGCAGAACGAGTTTCTTAGTTGAAAGTGCATCGTGAAAACCATCTTAGTGAGAACTCATTAGTTTTAATCATTAGTCATTGTCTACCATTAATCAAGCATCATAGTCAACAACTAGTGCACCACAAAGAAACCATGATCAGATTTCTTTCGAACAGATCTGATGATTTCGAACAGTTTGCCAAAGAAATGGAAGCAGTTTGCGGTTGTGTTCAATGTTGAACTGTAGCTTTGCAAGGCGGTCCTGCAGCTTTTTGAAGTCGTGTTCGACATCAATGATGCCCTGTTTTCAGGTACCTCCAATTCACCAGCAATGACACAGCTGCCGTGACCTTTCTGACATTGACGTGTGTCAAGACTTTGCCATTGACGTGTGTCTAGACTCTGTCATTTGCTTCACGACATAGATCCAACCCACAAAACCACCGCTTAACAACTGAGAGCCCTGAAGCCCTGGCACAAGGCTTTCCACTTTGGCCCAGGCACAAGGGGCATCAGCAAGGGCAACCAAGAGCACCTGAGCCAAGTGGGAAGACTGCTCAGTTCAACAACGAGTGCGCCCCAAACATCTGCGCCGCTGAGCACCCGACGAGTGCTGAAGTGCTGCAGTGTCTTCCGTGGAGCTTTAGCTTCATATGTTTCTGTATATGCTTCATATATTGACAGTCAACTTCATATAAGAAACGGCTGTGCTTCCTGCTGGAGCAATCTGCTGACTGCTTTTCGATCAAGTGACTTCGCTGCATTTCTCTTTGCATCTGATGCTTATCAGCTCTTCACCTTCCCTCGAATCGCGATGTCCTTTCCCTGACAAATCCTAAACTGGGCTGTGAAACAAACCAACGAATACCATCTTTGAAATTGCTTAAACGATTCTGTCTTCATGGCCATCCTCCTTCTGCATTTCCCTTTGTGACTTTTGGCAAGGGCAAAGGATGAGAGCTGAGCCATATCCCACTCCCCTTGGTTCAGCCCTTTCAACTATGGCAGGAGACATGTGTGGATGTCAGCTCAGTTGTAGGAACAGGATGTCTGAGAACACTGATCGCTAATATGCCTTTTTTATCTTCACTTCCTTGTGGATGCGACTGATGGAAACAAGCTGTGGTAATTATCAGGCTTTGGTTCGGACGGAACTTTCAACCCAATAGTAGTCTCCTAGTGGCTTCCACTTGCATAACTCTGAGGTCTTGAGACTATCGCCAGAGCAGGACAACCCAGAGATTGTACGTTCAAAGAAGCATCATCTGACGCACTGCTCAGCAAGGTCTCTGGCATGCGAAGTGATTCACCTTCATAGCTGAATCAGCTGGCTACAAGATCTTCCAGATGAAATTCTTCGCGTGCTCTCGTTGCTATACCAAACGGCCGAGAATTGGGAACTCATGATGCAACCCATGGTCGTTTTGAACCGATCATCGACATCATGTTGAGCACTTCTGAGCGCTCTCAGCACGACCTGCTGGATTGCACAAACGTTGTGTTCCGGGCAAAGTACTGGGGAGTCGATCTCAAATTCTGTAGCAAACCTGTCTGAGTGTATTGACCCAAAACAATGCAGCTGAAACTGTGTTGAGGCAGGATCTGAAACTACCCAAGGTCCAATCCTGTTGCTTTTGAAAATCTGCATTAACCACTAACATGGCCCTTCCTTATCTTGACTTCAACGTGGATGCGAGTATAGAAACAAACTGTGGTATCCGGCATTTAGTTCTGACGGAACCTTCAATCCAATACAGTCTCCTAGTAGCCTCCACTTGCACAACTCTCAGGTCTTGAGACTGTAGCTTGAGATTGCCAGAGCTGGACATCCAGAGATTGTTACGTTCAAAGAAGCATCATCTGACGCACTGCTCAGCAATGTCTCCCGCATCCAGAGCAAGATGTTCAATAGCCATCCGCATGGATTCTCAGAGTAACACCGCTGGGACCAGCCTTCAAAAAGATCTTCCAACTGAAAGTCTTGGAGCGCAAGCATTGCCATGCTTCACTACAGAGCTGAGCACCAGAAATTGAATCGCGATGCCAGATGGTCTGATTGAGCAGACCTTACGATGCCAAGTTGAAGCAGCAGTAGCCGATCAAACACTGAAGTGAGATTGATATGAAAGTTTACTCCGGGATTGGGAGCTCATGGTCATTGATGCATCATTGATGCTTATGGCGCTGAGAACTCACGGCTCCGAAGAGTCACCCGGCGTGGACTAGCGTTCGATGGGCTCAAATTTTCAACAAGATACTGTGTTCCAGCTGAAATTCTTCACGCGCTATCCTTGCCGTGCTTGGCTACAGAGTTGAGAATCAGAAACTGTATCGTGATGCCAAATGGTCTGATTGACCTGACCTTGCCATGCCAACTTGAAGAACAACAAGCTGATCGAACCAGTTGGTCATCATTGATACCTGTGATACTGAGAACTCTCTGTGTCGAAACAAGGGCAACAGAGATGTGCTTCATGCGAAACACTGGAGGCTGTACATCTTCCCACTGTCTCTTAGCGCATCACTTTGCAAGAGCTAACTGTTTCAAGCAAACCTCCTCACAAAAATGTGGCATTCCCTGTTCCAACACAACGGGACAGATGATCTTCATACATCATAGGTCCTTGCTTGCGTAGAAAACATTGTGGTTGAGCATCCTTTTCGATATCTTTCCATTCAACATGAAGCTCAGAAAGTGGGATACACATCAGCTCGGATAGCCCCACAGCAGGCTAGTGACTACACATACAGACCTGCTAAGCTGCACAGGGAGAAATCAGTACATGAGCGAATGGCACTAATGGGATGCGCTAGCATAACTGCTGTATTTAGCATAACTGCTCCATTCGGCCTTCAGGCAAAAGCCACTTGGCTTCCATCCGTCCATTTCATGCATGTCAGCGTCCAAACGGACGGAGTCTGACTTTATCATTGAAGAGCTTGGCGCTACCCAGCCTAGTCACTGAGGAAGTCGCAGCCCAAAAGTTAGAAAAGCCAACACCACAGGCCAAAAGCCTCCACAGAAGACGGGAGGGGTTGAGCCCCTGAAGGGGCCCATGGCGCATTGCTGATGACTCTGATGGACCCTGAAATCGCTGGGCCTATCATTCACAAGGTGAACTGGACAATGGCAACAAATTCTGAGTGCCTGGCACCATGCACTAGCTTCATTTCATCTTTCATCCAGACATGCTTCTCGAAAGCTTCGAGCAACGAAATTGGACACCACATGGAATCCCAAGATAGAGGTTCTAAATCATGCAAGAAGGATAACACTCAATCAGCTTTTTAGACAAAACTGCGAGAGATGCCACGCACGCATTCAGCTCCACCCTTTGATATGACCTTCTTTCATGCGCTCTTTGCGAGTTGTCTTGGCCATCCTCGTATTTTACAGCTGAACCAACCTCATCACTCTCAAGCTGGACCGTGTTGCACTTCCGACTGGTCTTTTCACTTTCCGCCAGCACATCTGCCAAGCGTGGCGGCTACAAGTCGGAAAGCTTGGCAGCACAGACTAGCTCCCACTGATCTTCAATTTTCAAGCACCCCTCAAGAGCTTTTCGCAACAAAATTGGAGTTTGAATCAAATTGGTGGAAGTTGCAGCAAGTTCTGATCGTGGAGGGTCGAGGTTCTATGTCACGCAAAAAGGATGACACTCAATCAGTGCTTTTCGACAAAGCTATCAAAAGTATGTCAGGGAATCAGCTCTCACCTTCGTTCTGCAACCTGCTTTTGACTTGTGCGCAGCACGGCTGAATGAGCCTCTGTCAAACTCAATCTGGGCATTCCACTTGGGACAAGTCTCTTCCCTTGCCACCACAGCTGCCACGTGCGATCATAGCTGCTGAGTACTTGGCATACAGATTCTGCTGTGAATTCAGCGGGTGAAGTTGCTTTCAGATCACATCATGACATGTGAAGTCCCACACACAGCTCACAACTGCTTCTGGAAAGGTCTTCATCGTGCAGGGTCGAGGTGCTTCGCACAGTGCATACAAGCGTCTGCCCCCCTCGTTTGTCGGGCAAGATCATCAACCATCCTGCGGAGACTTGCATGTGAGCAAGCTCTGCAAGGACCGTTTCGGGATTCCACCCCTTAAGGGAACCCATTTCACGCTCAAGCTGAAGTGTCTCTTCACTTCCGGCCAGAAAAGCTTCCTGTGCGGTCGGCTGGCAAAGCTACAAATGGAAAAAAACACAAGACTGAAGAGTGTTTGCCCGATTCTCCATTCATTGTCTTCAGAAAATTGCCCACCTCGTATGCAAAAATGATCCTCAATTGATCACTTTCTGACTGCGCACGGAAATTTGCCGCATTGAGGAACTTCACAAATTGATTCAAGACTTCACTTGTTTCTGGCCATCTTTGCACTTCACGAATGAGATGGCCTCAGTCTCAAGATGGCCAGAATGTCAATGCCCGACACCGTAGACTAGCTACTGCCGATCTTCCATTGCGAGATGCTTCTCAAAAGCTTCGAGCAGTTGAATTGGAGCGTGAATCGAAGTAGTGGAGGTTGCAGAGCGGTCCAGATCGTGGAGGGTTGAGTTCCTACAAAAAGAGGGTGTCCCTTGGTCAACGCTTTTGCGACAGCCATGCAATGAGCTCTATCCTTCGAGCCGGGCTTTAGGACTCTGCATGTTTTTTTTTCGATCTTTGCATCTTACCAAACTAGTCTCACCACTGTCTTGGCCTGGACTGTTCTAGCTTCAGGTGATCTTTCATTTGGGGCAACGAAATTGGAGCTCGAATCAAATTGAAGGGTTGACGTCCTATGCCACACCAAAAAAGATGACGCTCAATGAGTGCTCGTTGACAAGACTACTAACTAGGAAATCCAACAAGAATTGCCGAACTTTCACGCGCTCTGCGCAGCAGTTTGTCTTGGCTGGATTGCGCGCCTGAACCAACCTGTGTCGCTCTTGGGATAACTCTCTTCCCTTGCTCCCAGCACACTTGCTGAGCGCAGTGGCTACAGAGCATGAGTGCCTGGCACCACAGAGTAGCTTATGCTGATCTTCCAGCGGGCGGGTCTCACCCAAAGATGCTTTCTCGACAAAACTATCAGGGAGGCCATCCATGCAATTGGCTTTCCCTTTCAGCGTGTCCTGCTTTGGAGCGCTCTTTGCAACTTTTTCGGCCACGCTTGCACTCTAAAGCTGAATTAGCATCACTCTCAAACTAGACTGCCTCTCACTTGCAACTGAATATTTCACTTGCGGCCAGCACATCTGCTGAAAGTGGCAACCATAGCGCTGGGTGCTTGGTCCTCTAGACATTGGGCTGACGCTCTGTGCTGAATTGGAAGCAATACTGAAGAGAGCCTTCCAACCCAAGAGCTACAAGCTAGCAGCACTTCTTGGAAGTAACCAGAAATTGGACCCTTATCGTCAAGGGTCCATGTCTTATGTGCGAAGCTTCCGCAATGCACACCCTAGCTTCTGGGAATGAATGAATTCCCGAGCAATTCTTGGAAGTGAACAGAAAGATCGAAACTCCAGTGCCACTGAAGAATACATCAGGAGTTACAGCCTATGCTTCGTGAGGGCAAAAAATTGCGAGGCTGAATCAGACTGTGGTGAACTTGGGACAAATCTCTTCCCTTGCCCCCCGCGCAGCTGCTGAGTGCAGTGGCTGCGGAGTGTGAATGCCTGGCACCATAGACTAGCTTTCGCCAATCTTCCAGTGGGAGGGTCAGTGTCACACAAATCAGTTCCCATTGGTCAATGCTTTCTCGACCAGACTATCAGAATCACTGAAATCAGATTGACATCATAAAAGTTACTGCAAGTACTGCGTTTTCCGCAGTTGATGGTCATTGATGCTGATGAGGCTGCAAACGCTCTGCCTCGAAACAAGGGCAACAGAGATGTGCCATATGCAAAACACTGGAGGCTGTATATCTTCCCACAATCTCCATAGTGCATCACTTTCCAAGAGATACCTTGTTCAAACAAACCTGGTCTTGTGATGGCAGTGCCTGCCCTGGCGCAACGGAAAAGATCACCTTCATGAATCATTGTTTCCTGCTTGCGTAGAAAACCTTATTGTTGTGCATCAGCCTAAATGGGTGACACGGTACTTTCTTCTGCACTGTGCTTCTGCATGGGGCCCCTCACTCTGGTTCTGGTGCCAGCCTGTGTTGCACTCGGGCAAGGTCCCTTGAGTGTGGTACAGAGTGTGAATGCCTGGCACTGTGGACTAGCTTGCACGGAAGCTTTGAGCAACAGGATTGGAGCGTGAATCCAAATGGTGATACTAGAGCAGTCCAAATCGTGGAGGGTTGAGTAACACAAATTAGCTGGGGTGACGCTCTGTGCTGCATTGGAAGCAATACTGAAGAGAGCCTTCCAACCCAAGAGCTACAAGCTAACAGCACTTCTTGGAACTGACTAGAAGCTGAACCCTTATCGTCAAGGGTCCATGTCTTATGTGCGAAGCTTCCGCGTTGCACACCCTAGCTTCCACGAATGAATTCCGGCGCAGTTCTTGGGAAGAAAAGTGGGCAAAAAGATCGAAACTCACCTGCCGCTGCAGAGGGCATCAGAAGGTCACAGCAGGGGCAAAAAAAATGCGAGACTGAATCAGACTGTGGTGAACTCGGGACAAATCTCTTCCCTTGCTCCCCCCGCAGAGCTGTGTGAATGCCTGGCACCACAGACTAGCTTTTGCCAATCTTCCAGTGGGAGGAGGGTCAGTGTCACACACAAAGTACCCATTGGTCAATGCTTTCTCGACAAGACTATCATCGGATAAATGGGGAAAATAAGGTCGATCTACAGTTACTACTGCGTTTGCAGGAGTTGTTGGTCATTGATGCTTATGGCGCTGAAACCGCTCTACCTCCAAACAAGGGCAACAGAGATGTGCCACAGGGCAACAGAGATGTGCCACAGGCGAAACACTGGAGGCTGTACATCTTCCCACAATCTCCATAGTGCATCACTTTCCAAGAGCCAACTTGTTCAAGCAAACCTCGCCACAAGACCTTGGCAGTCCCTGTTCCAGCACAACGGAAAAGATCACTTTCATGAATCATCGTTACCTGCTTGCGTAGAAAACCTTTCGGCTGTGCATCATCCCAATCTTTTTGCCATTGTCCATAACATGGAAGCCATGTGAGGCAAGTGTAGACTCGGTGCTTGCAAGAACAGGATGTCTACTCACACTGATGTCTAAGATGTGCCTTTCTCTTCACTTCCGGGTGGACGCGAATGTGTGACGGAAACAAACTGTATTTTCAGGCATTTCGTTCGGACGCAGCATTCAGGCTAACACAGTGTCCTGGTAGCTTTCAGTTGAACGACTCTCCGAACTTGAGACTGTTGCCAGAGCTGGTCCAGCAATGTCTCCCGCATCCGAAGTAAGAGATTCATTGGCCATTCCGCACGGATTCTCAGAGTAACACTGCTGGGACCAGCCTTCAACAAGATCTTCCAACTGAAATTCTTGGAGCGCAAGCATTGCCATGCTTCACTACAGAGTTGAGCACCAGAAATTGAATCGCGATGCCAGATGGTCTGATTGAGCAGACCTTATGATGCGAACTTGAAGCACCAGTAGCCGATCGAACATTGAAGTCACATTGATATGAAAGTTACTCCAACATTGGGAGCTTATGGTCATTGATGCATCATTGATGCTTATGGCGCTGAGAACGCACGGCTTATAAGAGTCACCCCACTTGGACTAGCGTTCGATCGACTCAAATTTTTGAACACGATATTCCAGCTGAAATTCTTCGCGTGCTCTCACTGCCGTGCTTGGCTACAGAGTTGAGAATCAGAAACTGTATCGTGATGCCAAATGGTCCGATTGACCTGACCGTACCATGCCAACTTGAAGAACAACAAGCTGATCGAACCAGTTGGTCATCATTGATACCTGTGATACTGAGAACCCTCTGTGTCGAAACAAGGGCAACAGAGATGTGCTTCATGCGAAACACTGGAGGCTGTACATCTTCCCACTGTCTCTTAGCGCATCACTTTGCAAGGGCTAACTGTTTCAAGCAAACATCCTCACAAAAACGTGGCAGTCCCTGTTCCAACACAACGGGAAAGATGATCTTCATACATCATAGGTCCTTGCTTGCGTAGAAAACATTGTGGTTGAGCATCTTCGATATCTCATGCAACATGAAGCTCAGAAAGTGGGATACACGTCAGCTCGAATAATCCCAAAACAGGTTAATCACTACACATACAGACCTGCTAAGCTGCTCATGCAGAACTCAGTACATGAGCAAATGGCACTGGCTGGACGCAGGTCTCTTCACTTGCTATCATAACTGCTGTATTCGGCCTTCCAGCAAAAGCCACGGGGCTTCTATCGGTCCATTTCATTGAAAGCGAGCTGAGTCTGGCTTGGTGCTGCCTGTGGGCCTAGTCTCACACTTCGAAAGCGGAAGGCGCGCCCAAAAATAAGTCAGAAAGCCAACAGCACAAAAGGGCTACTATTCAGCCGAGACTATTGTTCACAAGGTGGACTAGACATGCACTAGCTTGATTGAATCTTTAATCCAGGCATTCTTCTCAAAAGCTTCGAGCAACAAAATTGGACACCACATGGAATCCCAGGATAGAGGTTCTAAATCATGCAAAAAGGATAACACTCAATCAGTTTTTTAGACAAAACTGTGAGAGATGCCATGCACGCATTCAGCTCTACCCTTTGATATGACTTTCTTTCATGCGCTCTTTGCAAGTTGTCTTGGCCATCCTCGAATTTTACAGCTGAACTAACCTCATCACTCTCAAGCTGGACCGTGTTGCACTTGCGACTGGACTTTTCACTTACTGCCAGCACATCTGCCAAGCGTGGCGGCTATAAGTTGGCATTCCCAGCAAGATAGACTAGTTTCTGCTGATCTTCCATTTTGAAACTCTTCTCTAGAGATTTGAGCAGCAAAATTGGAGTTTGAATCAAATTGGTGGAAGCTGCAGCAAGTTCTTATCGTGGAGGGTCGAGGTCCTATGTCATGCAAAAAGGATGACATTTAATCAGTGCTTTTCGACAAAGCTATCCAAAAAATGTCAGGGAATCAGCTCTCACCTTCGTTCTGCGACCTGCTTTTGACTTGTGCGCAGCACGGCTGAATGAGCCTCTGTCAAACTCAATCTGGGCATTCCACTTGGGACAAGTCTCTTCCCTTGCCACCACAGCTGCCACGTGCGATCATAGCTGCTGAGTACTTGGCATACAGATTCTGCTGTGAATTCAGCGGGTGAAGTTGCTTTCAGATCACATCATGACATGTGAAGTCCCACACACAGCTCACAACTGCTTCTGGAAAGGTCTTCATCGTGCAGGGTCGAGGTGCTTCGCACAGTGCATACAAGCGTCTGCCCCCCTCGTTTGTCGGGCAAGATCATCAACCATCCTGCGGAGACTTGCATGTGAGCAAGCTCTGCAAGGACCGTTTCGGGATTCCACCCCTTAAGGGAACCCATTTCACGCTCAAGCTGAAGTGTCTCTTCACTTCCGGCCAGAAAAGCTTCCTGTGCGGTCGGCTGGCAAAGCTACAAATGGGAAAAAACACAAGAGTGAAGAGTGTTCGCCCGATTCTCCATTCATTGTCTTCAGAAATTTGCCCACCCCGAATGTAAAAATAATCTTCGATTGATCACTTTCTGACTGCCCATGGAAACTGACCACTTTGAGGAACTTCACAAATTGATTCAAGACTTCACTCGTTTCTGGCCATCTTTGCACTTCACGGATGAGATGGCCTTATAACTCTCAAGCTGGCCTATGTTGCACTGTGGACAATTCTCTGGCCTTGGTTGCAGTACAGAATGTGAATGCCTGGCACCGTGGACTAGCTTCCGCGGATCTCCCATTGGGATATGCTTCTCAAAAGCCTCAAGCAGCAAAATTGGAGCGTGAATCGAAGTAGTGGAGGTTGCAAAGCAGTCCAGATCGTGAAGGGTTGAGGTCCTACAAGGCACAAAAGGGGTGTCACTCGGTCAACGCTTTTGCGACAGCCACGCAATGAGCTCTATCCTTCGAGCGTGGCTTTAGGACTCTGCAAATTGTCTTTGTTCGATCTTTGCACCTTACAACTGTCTTGGCCTGGACTGTCTTGCACTAGCTTCAGGTGATCTTTCATTTGGGGCAACGAAATTGGAGCTCGAATCAATTGGAGGGTGGACGTCCTATGCCACGCCAAAAAAAATGACGCTCAATGAGTGCTCGTTGACAAGACTACTAGGAACTCCAACAAGAATTGCCGAACTTTCACGCGCTCTGCGCAGCAGTTTGTGTTTGCTGGATTGCGCGCCTGAACCAACCTGTGTCGCTCTTGGGATAACTCTCTTCCCTTGCCCCCAGCATAGTTGCTTAGCGCAGTGGCTACAGAGCATGAGTGCCTGGCACCACAGAGTAAGTTACGCTGATCTTCCAGCGGGCGGGTCTCACCCAAAGTGCCGACTGGCAATGCTTTCTCGACAAAACTACCAGGGAGGCCATCTATGCCATTGGCTTTCCCTCTCAGCGTGTCCTGCTTTGGAGCGCTTTTTGCACCTTAAATTTGATTAGCATCACTCTCAAGCTGGACTGCTTCGCACTTGCAACTGATTTTTTCACTTGCCCCCAGAACAGCTGAAAGTGGCAAGCATAGCGCTGGGTGCTTAGTCCTCTAGACATTTGGGCTGACGCTGTGTGCTCGATTGGAAGCAATACTGAAGAGAGCCTTCCAACCCACGGGCTATAACCTAGCAGCACTTCTTGGAAGTAACCAGAAATTGGACCCTTATCGTCAAGGGTCGATATCCTATGTGCGAAGTTTCCGCAATGCACACCCTAGCTTCTGGGAATGAATGAATTCCCGAGCAATTCTTGGAAGTGAACAGAAAGATCGAAACTCAACTGCCACTGAAGAATACATCAGGAGTTACAGCCTATGCTTCGCGAGGGCAAAAAATTGCGAGGCTGAATCAGACTGTGGTGAACTTGGGACAAATCTCTTCCCTTGCCCCCCGCGCAGCTGCTGAGTGCAGTGGCTGCGGAGTCTGAATGCCCGGCACCATAGACTAGCTTTCGCCAATCTTCCAGTGGGAGGGTCAGTCTCACACAAATCAGTTCCCATTGGTCAATGCTTTCTCCACCAGACTATCAGAATCACTGAAATCAGATTGACATCATAAAAGTTACTGCAAGTACTGCGTTTTCCGCAGTTGATGGTCATTGATGCTTATGACGCTGAAAACGCTCTGCCTCAAAACAAGGGCAACAGAGATGTGCCACACGGCAACAGAGATGTGCCACAGGCGAAACACTGGAGGCTGTCCACCTTCCCACAATCTCCATAGTGCATCACTTTCCAAGAGCCAACTTGTTCAAGCAAACCTCGCCACAAGACCTTGGCAGTCCCTGTTCCAGCACAACGGAAAAGATCACCTTCATGTATCATTGTTGCCTGCTTGCATAGAAGACCTTGTTGTTGTGCATCAGCCTAAATAGGTGACACGGTACTTTCTTTTGCACTGTGCTTCTGCATGGGGCCCCTCACTCTGGAGCCGGCCTGTGTTGCGCTCGGGACAGGTCTCTTGAGTGTGGTACAGAGTGTGAATGCCTGGCACTGTGGACTAGCTTGCACAGAAGCTTTGAGCAACAGAATTGGGGTGTGAATCGCAACGGTGAAGGCCCCAGAGCAGTCCAAATCGCGGAGGGTTGAGTGATACAAACTAGTTGCGGTGACGCTGTGTGCTGAATTGGAAGCAACAATGAAAAGAGCCTTCCAACCCACGGGCTATAACCTAGCAGCACTTCTTGGAAGTGACCAGAAATTGGACCCTTATCGTCAAGGGTCGATATCCTATGTGCGAAGTTTCCGCGATGCACACCCTAGCTTCTGGGAATGAATGAATTCCCGAGCAATTCTTGGAAGTGAACAGAAAGATCGAAACTCAACTGCCACTGAAGAATACATCAGGAGGTCACAGTAGGTGCGTCTATGCTTTGTGAGGGCAAACAAGTTGTGAGGCTGAATCAGACTGTGGTGAAATCGGGCAACTCTCTTTCCTTGCCCCAGCACACTTGCTGAGTGCGGTGGCTACAAAGGGTGAATGTTTGTCAACATTGACTATCTTGCCCTGATTTTTCAGTGTGAGGAGCGTCTTTGTCACAAGAAAAGGTGTTGACTGGTCAACTGTTTTTCCGCAAGACTATCATCAGAAAAAACAAAGTCAGGATGATTTATGGTTGCTACTGAGTTTGCAGGAGTTTTTGGTCATTGATGCCTATGACCCTGACAACACTCTGCCTCGAAACAATGGCAACAGAGATGTGCCAAATGCAAAACACTGGAGGCTGTACATCTTCCCACAATCTCCATAGTGCATCACTTTCCAAGAGCCAACTTGTTCAAGCAAACCTCGCCACAAGACCTTGGCAGTCCCTGCTCCAGGACAACGGAAAAGATCACCTTCATGTATCATTGTTGCCTGCTTGCATAGAAGACCTTGTTGTTGTGCATCAGTCCGATTTTTTTGCCATTGTCCATAACATGGAAGCCATGTGAGGCAAATGTACATTGAACTCTTGCAAGAACAGGATGTCTACTCACACTGATGTCTAAGATGTGCCTTTCTCTTCACTTCCGGGTGGACGCGAATGTGTGACGGAGACAAACTGTATTTTCAGGCATTTTGTTCGGACGCAGCATTCAGACTAATACAGTGTCTTGGTAGCTTTCAGTTGAACGACTCTCAGATCTTGAGACTGTTGCCAGAGCTGGTCCAGCAATGTCTCCCGCATCCGGAGTAAGATGTTTATTGGCCATTCCGCACGGATTCTCAGAGTAACACTGCTGGGACCAGCCTTCAACAGGATCTTCCAACTGAGATTCTTGGAGCGCAAGCATTGCCATGCTTCACTACAGAGTTGAGCACCAGAAATTGAATCGCGATGCCAGATGGTCTGATTGAGCAGACCTTATGATGCGAACTTGAAGCACCAGTAGCCGATCGAACATTGAAGTCACATTGATATGAAAGTTACTCCAACATTGGGAGCTTATGGTCATTGATGCATCATTGATGCTTATGGCGCTGAGAACGCACGGCTTATCAGAGTCACCCCGCTTGGACTCGCGTTCGATCGACTCAAATTTTCAACAAGATATTCCAGCTGAAATTCTTCGCGTGTGATCTCTGCCGTGCTTGGCTACAGAGTTGAGAATCAGAAACTGTATCGTGCTGCCAAACGGTCTGATTGACCTGACCGTACCATGCCAACTTGAAGAACAACAAGCTGATCGAACCAGTTGGTCATCATTGATACCTGTGATACTGAGAACTCTCTGCGTCGAAACAAGGGCAACAGGGATTTGCCTCATGCGAAACACTGGAGGCTGTACATCTTCCCACTGTCTCTTAGCGCATCACTTTGCAAGAGCTAACTGTTTCAAGCAAACCTCCTCACAAAAACGTGGCAGTCCCTGTTCTAAAACAACAACGGGAAAGATGATCTTCATACACCATAGGTCCTTGCTTGCGTAGAAAACATTGTGGTTGAGCATCCTTTTCGATATCTTTCCATGCAACATGAAGCTCAGAAAGTGGGATACAGATCAGCTCGAATAATCCCAAAGCAAGCTAATGACTACACATACAGACCTGCCAAGCTGCTTATGCAGAACTCAGTGTACATGAGCGAATGGCACTGATTGGTCTCAGGTCTCTTACTTGCTAGCATAGCTGCCGCATTTGGCCTTCCAGCAAAAACCACGGGGCTTCCATCGGTCCATTTCATTGAAAGCGGGCTGAGTCTGGCTTGGTCGTGCCTGTGGGCCTAGTCTCACACTTCGAAAGCAGAAGGCGGGCCCAAAAATAAGTCAGAAAGCCAACAGCACAAAAGGGCTACTATTCAGCCGAGACTATTGTTCACAAGGTGGACTAGACATGCACTAGCTTGATTTAATCTTTCATCCAGACATGCTTCTCGAAAGCTTCGAGCAACGAGATTGGACACCACACGGAATCCCAAGATCGAGGTTCTAAATCATGCAAAATGGATAACACTCAATCAGCTTTTTAGACAAAACTGTGAGAGATGCCATGCACGCATTCAGCTCTACCCTTTGATATGACTTTCTTTCATGCGCTCTTTGCAAGTTGTCTTGGCCATCCTCGAATTTTACAGCTGAACCAACCTCATCACTCTCAAGCTGGACCGTGTTGCACATCCGACTGGTCTTTTCACTTTCCGCCAGCGAATCTGCTGAGTGTGGCGGCTACAAGTCGGAAAGCTTGGCAGCACAGACTAGCTCCCACTGATCTTCAATTTTGAAGCACCCCTCAAGAGCTTTGCGCAACAAAATTGGAGTTTGAATCAAATCGGTGGAAGTTGCAGCAAGTTCTGATCGTGGAGGGTCGAGGTTCTATGTCACACAAAAAGGATGACACTCAATCAGTGCTTTTGGACGAAGCTATCAAAAGTATGTCAGGCAATCAGCTCTCCCCTTCGGTATGCAACCTGCTTTTGGCTTCTGCACAGCACGCCTGAATGAGCCTCTGTCGAACTCAATCTGGGCATTCCACTTGGGACAAGTCTCTTCCCTTGCCACCACAGCTGCCAAGTGCGGTCATAGATGCTGAGTACTTGGTGTACAGATTCTGTTGTGAATTCAGCGGGTGAAGTTGCTTTCAGATCACATTATGACATGTCAAGGCCCACACACAGCTCACAACTGCTTCTGGAAAGGTCTTCATCGTGCAGGGTCGAGGTGTTTCCCACGGCGCATACGACTGCCCTTCCCCTTCGTCTGTCGGGCAAGATCATCGACCATCCTGCGGAGACTTGCATGTGAGCAAGCTCTGCAAGGACGGTTTCGGGATTCCACCCCTCAAGGGAACCCATTTCACGCTCAAGCTGAAGTGTCTCTTCACTTCCGGCCAGAAAAGCTTCCTGTGCGGTCGGCTGGCAAAGCTACAAATGGAAAAAAACACAAGAGTGGAGAGTGTTCACCCGATTCTCCATTCATTGTCTTCAGAAATTTGCCCACCTCGCATGCAAAAACAATCCTCAATTGATCAATTTCTGACTGCCCACGGAAATTTGCCGCATTGAGGAATTTCACAAATTGACACAAGACTTCACTTGCTTCTGGCCATCTTTGCACTTCACGGATGAGATGGCCTCATAACTCTCAAGCTGACCACAATGTCAATCCCCGACACCGTAGACTAGCTACTGCCCACCTTCCATTGCGAGATGCTTCTCAAAAGCTTCAAGCAGCAAAATTGGAGCGTGAATCGAATTAGTGGAGGTTGCAGAGCAGTCCAGATCGTGGAGGATTGAGTTCTTAGAAGAAGAGGGCATCCCTTGGTCAACGCTTTTGCGACAGCCATGCAATTAGCTCTGGCCTTCAAATGGCTTTAACACACTCTCTGCAACGGTGGTTTCTCAAAATAGGGGACCCCAAAAATTATGAATGATTCAGATCGGATGATTTAGGGCTTTGCACCGACAAATCTTTCTCACCCCCCTCAGGTGGGACTGTGTTGCACTACTTTCTGCCAGCACATCTGCTGAGTGTTGAGGCTACAAATTGGCATTCGTGGCAGCACAGACTAGCTTGCACTGATCTTCCATTTTGTCAGGCTTCTCAACGGCTTTGAGCAACAAAGTTGGAGCTTGAATCCATTGGCGGAGGTGGCAGTGGGTTCTGATTGTGGAGGGTCGAGGTCCTATCAGGGAGTTGCTTATTCAGTGAATCGTTTTCGACCCAGAGTCAATCCAAAAGAACAAAGGTCAATCTTGTTGGGCCAGGGAAGCCCTGACAGCCTGGGAATGGGGGGAAGTTCAACATCAACTTAGGTTACCAACACAGGAGTTTAAAATGTTGGCATCGCGTCGATGACCCGGAAGTCTATATCTCAGAAATGACTCATAAACTTAGTCTTGCAACAGTTTTCGGGCACGACCCTTTGACACTTCCACTGTGGCACAGTATTCTTAGTGCTGGATCCACATTGTGCAGAGCGTGCCCTTGATCCCCGTTCTTGCGCAAATTTCAGTCTCGTTCACACGTGTGAGTTTGCACAAAAACAGGGTGCCGTTTCATGCAAAGCCAAGTGCACACCTGCCCCTGACATCAGGTCACAGTCGGTGCGTTGTGGCGCTTCAACGGCTACAACTTATTCGAAACTGGCCAACAGTTTGACCTTTGCTACCCATCCAATCTCCAGGATAGATTGCTGTATCAAACCCTTTGTTATCAGGGTGTTGCTGCAACACACATGTCTTTAGATGCTTGGATGATCCACGCATGACTACATCTCCGCGCCAAACGGCTTGCAACGTGGCCAAGTGCAGATGCTATCAGCCTCGAAGCCCGAAGCCCCGAGTCTCAATGGATCGAGACGACTGACACGGCCGTGCTGGTCGTGCCATGATTGCCAATCGTGCACCGAGAATTTCTGCCAGCAATGCTGCACCGCTGTTGAGAGTCAGAGCGCCAGCAGTACTTGCATCCGTCTTCACCATCTTCGCTATGTTCATTCCTGCGCCAGGGAAAGCACCAGCAGCAAGATGCAACGAGCAAAGGAAGGAGAAAAGTTGGAAACATTTCTCACTCTTACCTTTCCATTTACCATCATGAAGGTCAAGAGCATCGTTTCTACGGTCCATCATTAACCAGCTCAATCGCTGAAGTTGTGATCAAAATTGTTGGTTGTGGACCACCTCAACACAACGATCAATCATTGAATAATCAGGATTTCTATTGCTATCTGTCTTGTCAACCATGAGTGTCAGGTACCATGACCATTGTAGTTACTATAGTTGTTCGCCATCATCAACCATGATAAAACATCATGTTTGACCATCATGAACCAAAGTTGTGAAGGACTAAGACTTCTTACCATTTGCCAAAAATAATCTGGCATTGTCGAACATAATCATCTATCTCAATGTTCCAACCACTATCAAATAATATCATCAAAAGGGTTGGGTACAACGGTATACCCTTGTTGCTGTACTCCCCGAAGCCTCATCCATGACTGTTGAAGAAGAACCTGCTCCAATGCATGGCTGGGAAGCAGTGGCTCCAGCAACGGTCAGCGTAGGGACAAGCACAAGTGATGATGGTTGGCATAGCTGGTAGTTGACGATGGTATTTGATGATAGTGGTTGATTTTGGGCGATGGTAGCAGCATACATAGCTTCCAAGACCTTACCTATGGATTTAGCCATGTGTCCTTATCCGATGGGTTTTGACAAAAAATGCCGAAACTGGGAGCAAGCATGGCCGCAGACAGAATCATGTGATTGTTCGGCGACAATAAAAAACTCTCAATATCATCCCCTGTTCTTTTGCCCTGGTGCCACGAATCCTACTGGCAGGAGACATCACAAACTAATGACCTATGTTCCGACGTGGGAAACTCCAAGTCCATCATGGGTATGTTCTGAGGCGTCCAAGATAATCAAAAGTGCTGGCAGTAAGCATTTGAAAGGAATCTTTAATTGTCAAAAATGGACAGACCACAAGTCACCAAGTTGGTTCAAATCCAAATCAATCTGGAATGGGTTGATGCTCGTTGAAGTTGTATGGTTTTCTTCAAACCCCCGATCAAATCCAGATATTTTGTTGTTGTTGTTGCTGTTGTTGTTGTTGTTGTTGGCTCGTCCGGGTGGTGCCGTCGCATTTTCGGCGTTCATTTTGTATTGGTTTTTACAATACGAACTGTGGATCAAGTCACGAAACGCTGGCAGGCGCGCGGGTTTGTGCGACGTGCATTTCGTACTGCGTTTTACAGGACAATCTGCGTGTCGGTCTCAAAAATCTCTGTCCCGCGCGACGCTTTCGAAAAATCTGAAAGTGTGAGGACGTCTTCGCCAGAATGTCTTGCACGTGTGCATGTTGCGTCCATGTCTTAATGGCACGATGGTCACCGTTTTGATTGGGGTGGGGTGGGGTGGGGTGGGGTGATGCAGCATCGCCAGAATGTCTTGCGCGTGTGCATGTTGCGTCTGTGTCGATGGCACGATGGTCACCGTGGTGATTGTGGTGGGGTGGGGTGGGGTGATGCAGCGTCACCGGAGTGGTGGAAAGGACATGAGTATCGTGGATCATTGGATGTGGTTCCAAAGTCTGTGTTGAACAGTCAAAAGAAGATGAGACAGAAGATTTCTTTTAAAGTACAGCATGGTCCGCAAACCAGACCAGGCTGACGCACGAACTGCCTCTTCGCAGCCAAAAAAGAGTTGTCCACGCACGATCTTTTACATGTTGAAGTTTCATGCTGCAACAAAAGTTGATCTGACCCGCACATTCTGAGAAGTTCAGACCTCCAAACATGTCAACTGTGTGCCCCGCACTGTATAAATATATTTCCGTGTAACACATATGTATGTGTGTTAACATTTCTATGTTTATTCATGTTTATCGTTATAATCATATTTGAACATTGAGATATGTGTACCTGAATCCTCCTACGCCAACTACGTCTTCCAGCACGACCAGGCGCGACGGGACCACACGGCCGAGCGTTGTTGTTGTTGTTGTTGTTGTTGTTGTTGTTGTTGTTGTTGTTGTTGTTGTTGTTGTTGTTGTTGTTGTTGTTTTTTTTGTTGGTGGTGGTGGTGGTGGCGTTGTTGGCGTTGTTGGCGTTGTTGGCGTTGTTGGCGTTGTTGGTGTTGTTGGTGTTGTTGGTGTTGTTGGTGTTGTTGGTGTTGTTGGTGTTGTTGGTGTTGTTGGTGGTGGCGTTGTTGTTGTACAATTTGTCATCCATGACTTTGTTCTCCTCGCTACGTTCTTGGTGTTTTTGGTTGCTTTGATCGTGGATCATCGTCGACTCCATGGATGCAAATGGGCGTTCCCCAAATCATAGGACGGAACGCCAATTATCATCTATGATTCATCATTATCAATAATAAACCATCCAGAATTTGGGGGGGTCCCCAATTCCTGGCTTCAGAAACCCTCAAATAAATGGCCGGTGGACACACGTTGGATCGGCCCCAAAGGAGACGCAAAAAGGTGAAACAAAGAGGTCAGCGAAAACTGATGAGATCAGCAAATGATGAATGCGCTATCCCGAGACAAGCGTCAGTCTTTCCAGCTCTGAGGTATTTTAATCCGCAAACTGCGTAAGATTGTACAAGAGAGCCCCAGCGCTGCAAATTAGCCACGCCGCTCACTTCGACCGTGTTGATCATGCGCAGACTTTTTTCTGTCTCCACGCGCAATTGCTAAATCAGCAAATCACTCAAAACAAGACTAAAATGCGTAGTGGTAGCAGAACCAAAACAAGAAGCAAACCCACCAACAGCAGCAAAAATCCCACCAAAAACTGGCCACCCAGGAACCCCCCCAGCCAGGTTCCCAGATGTCCGACCACAAAAGCCCAAGTGCCCCCAAGAAAACACTACCGTCCCGCTCACGCTTCATATTTGAACAATATTTCCATTCCATATCATCAATCACACCGAGCAGGAGACGTCACGCAATTTTGCATTTCAAACGACAGAAAAAATCTTCTCCCAGTCCTGGAAATCAAAGTGCGCAGAGGCCAACAAACTAAGGGCAAACAAGCCAGACGGCAAAAGAATAGCGCCCATTCCAGATGCCAAGCCAAAGCCGCTCGCTTACTACGAAATAGCTGCTACTCACTGTCATATTTTTTTCCGCCAAGGAAATTCAATTCGACACTGTGATCAAACAGCGGGCCCAAGCGACACCCATGCAGAGTTCACAACAAGCGAAAACCGCCCTGCTGCACACATGGAGTTCCAAGATTTTTTTTAACCGGCAGCGCCGTCTTGGGCTGAGAACTCCATGCGAGCCATAGGTAGATAAGCAACAAACTAACAACAAGACAAGCTGAAACGAAAGAGATGTCAGAAAGACCAAAAAATTTCGGCCTTCAACATCGGCCTTCAACAGCTACGAAGAGGCTGAAGTATTAACAGAAAAGCCGGTCTCTCGTTGCAGGGAAGCGCTGTTCAAATGCCAGCATAGCGACAAAAACAAAAGACAGTCAATACATCCAAAAAAAGCCAACGCACACATCGCAGAGTAAGCACGTAGTCCCGGAGTTCCGCATATGCTGGCATGAGCTGCAATAATGCCAATGTTTCGACGTTGGCTATGGACACAAGCATCAATTTTTAAAGCAAAAGTTCGGAAGCAAAGCAATGTCATTGGCCATCCATCGGTCGTACAAGCTAGAAAACACCATCAGCAGCAGCCACCAGCATCACAGAGAGACTTGGCGCGCAAAATTTGTAAAGCAAACGTGACATCCCGAAAAAACAAAACGCAACCAGAGGTTTTTTCCTTTCTAGCCCAGCACCAAACTCAGCTTGCTTTATGTCCAAGTGGAAAAACAATCGCAACTGTACCAACTAGCCCATGCAAGAGTCATGAAATTGAGCGTAAACAAAGTGGCTTGTGGCGAATTTTGAAGTGAGGCCATCTTTTTTTTTTGGCGTGGTGTTGTGCCGTTGTGGCGCGGCGCCTCGGTCACAAAAACCAGAACCAGGCAAACAAGCCAAGCAAGAAGCAAAAACCAACCACCCCCACATCACCAGGTCAAGAGGGCACTACTGTACTGCCATTAAATAGGTGAAACGTCCGCTCTCACTAGGCTCACGTGTCGACGTTCAAGGCATCAGCATCGAGAGTCTCACTTTCCATCGAACTTTGATCACACCAGATCAGTTTGGACCACAGTCAAAAACGTAGCACATGTCAAAGTAGTTCCATCACGATGTCGTCCGACTGATGAGCTGTGTGCGCGAGGAGAAATTCCTTACAGTGAGAATCGATACTGGAAGCCACCTGTCTGCGCATATGCCGATGTGAAGTTAGCGATACAAAAGTAAGCATTGAGAAAGAAGGGAGGGGGGCCGCAGCCCCCTTTCAACTGAACTCCGAAATGGGGCCCTCCCCAGAAAGTCCCAGTGCAGAAGTATTGCCTGACTCTTATCAGGAAGCACTGCCTCTCAGCAAGTCAAGGTACCGTCGCTACCAAAGCATTGCCACACGGTCCGCAAAAACGCAAGCCCAACAAAATCACCAGCACAAAAACTCACGAGCATAGCAACATCACCAGCACAAATCGCCAGCGCCCCGCCGCAAACAACATTGCAAAGTCACCAGCCCATCAAGCAGAGGAGCCCAAAGTCACCAGTGCAACCAAACTACAAGCGCCGCGATATCACCAACAATCTCACCACCACAACGCATTTACCAGCGCACCAAAACCACCAATAACAACAAAATCACCGACGCCACCTGGACAGAACATGACCAACGCCACCAAAATCAAAAATCAGCAGCACACCACAAATACTACATTACAAAATCACCAGCCCACCAACAAAACGGCTACAAAATCACCAGCGCAGCACCACTAGCACACCCACAACACAGGCGCAACAAAAATTCCACAAGCTAACCGGATTAATAATTGACCAGCAAATTGCACACAACGCAACCCAATCAAAAAAACCGCTTCCAAGTGATTTTCAAAGACACTTTCAGCGAACCAATCGCTTCTAAGTTTTCAACTGCCTTCCTTGACCTTGTGTTTTCAAATGCCAAGAAACACAAATTCTTTCGAGAGTGAACAGACTCTTCCAGCTTGCTGTTTTAGAACAAGGAAAAGCAAAGTCCCTAATATCAAGCAGCAGGTCAACGGAGGCATCCAATTTTCCTTGGCTTGCATTCTAGTTGGGACGGGTTTGCAAGCCTAGCAAAAACCTGGAGCTTCTGGCGTGTTGACTGAACCCCACCATGTCAAAGTGCGAATCTTGACTGAGGAGCTGTTAGTCAGACTCTCCACTTTGATGAGGATTCCTTTTTTTCCTCTAGGGCGCCGCTTGTGCACTGTGGCAGCGGTCACATGTCTAAACAACAAAAAACTCGAGAGAGTGCATAACACATCTGCAGCAAGACGAAAAACTGTACAAAAGAAGTCGGCAGAGTGAAGTCAGTGCGAAACCAGCGTAAGATGAACTGCTGAATCTTCATCAAAAGATTCACCAGTAAGCTCTGGCAGAAAGGAAAAGCCACCTTACTTCGAAGATAAGTTTAATTCCGTCGCCTCTGCCATGCGCACCATTCATACGATGAGCACTTCCGCTCAACTTGCAATACCAAGAATGCGAAAGTCCAAGAAGAACTTGATGATAGCCAAAGCTTTTAGGGTCATGAGTTGCTGTAACTGCCAATGAGTCGAAGAAAAGCAAGATTCACTGCATCCACCAAAGAAGCATGGCGCAGCGAATCAATGTGAGGTAAGACAGGTACCGAAAGAAGAGAATAAACCAGTAGCGTCAAGCACTGTGCCCGAAGGACGAAGGGCAAACGCAGAGCGAAAGCCAGTTGTCCATCAGGGCATAGGGCATCCACTTTGATCACTTTGATGAGGATTGCATGGAAAATTGTACCTAGTGCTTGGAACTTGATGTCTGTGACCCCTGGAAAGCTAATTTTCATGGGGCCACACTGGAGCAGACACTATTGTGAAGGTCTTGGCAAGATAAAGTAACTGTTTGTTTGACGGCCTCAACTGCAAGGAACTTCGTAAGATTGCTCCGGGCAGGCGCTTACTGGCCTATTTTTCACTGGGACTATCGTTCAGAAGAGCCGGCATCAATCAATCACTTACAGTGCGCAAACACATGTTGCTTGAAGCGTGATACATGGTGATGGATGAAGGGCAAGCAACAAGACACGGATGATCGTGACCTCTTGGCAACAAATTTTTGCGAAAGGTTGATGGGCCGTACGTCGTCCTAAACCGCAACGCAAAAAGCGTAAAATTGCCCCAAAAATGGGTCTACTTTTGGGGTCAAAATGTGGACCCTAAAACGGGCCCATCCTTTTGACAAATAAATTGCGGGCTCCATTTTGGGGTCCATATTTTGACCCCAAAAGCGGGCCCATTTTAAAAGCAATTTGACGGTTTTTGCGCTGCGGTTTAGGATGACATACGGCCCATCAACCTTACGCAAAAATTTACTGCCAACAGCTCACGATCGTCCGTGTCTTGTTGCTTGCCATTCATCCATCACCATGTATCACGCTTCAAGCAACATGTGTTTGCGCACTCTGGGGGCCCTTCCATCTGTCCCTGGAAACCGCTTGCTTTTGAGCCTCCGAAATTAGAACCACCTTCAGGGTGCTTGGGGCAGTTTGGTAGCAATCGCTGCTTTGCGTTTTTTGTTTTTCTGGAGGCGATTGGTTGGCTGACCCTTGGGAACCCCCATAGAATTACGCATATTCAACCGAAACTCGCGCGAAGAAAAATGCTCAATTCTAATGAAATCCTAATGAAACTGAAGACACGAAGACTGAAAGTGGAGGAAGGGACACTTGGGAACCCCCAAAGAATTACGATAATTGATCAAAAATCTGCCTCGGGGACCCCATGGGAACCCCCATAGAGTTTCCTACATTCACCCTTTGGAGAAATACAAAAAGTATTCAAGATGGCGGTAGGGGTTGGCCAATGATCAATCAAGTCTCGAAATGTTGGGATTTTGCATTTCTGCGCACAAGTATTATACACTGCGTTTTTCCCAGAGGGTGGTCCCCGTATCAGGAGTGAAGAAAATTAAGAAGCATCGCGACAAAACATTCAACACAAGCTCTCGGACAAGCACCCGCGCAATTACGCTACCAAAGCATCACCACACGGTCACCAGCGCCACAAAAACGCAAGTCCAACAAAATCACCAGCACGAAAGATCGCCAGCGTAGCAACATCACCAGCGCAAATCGCCGCGCGCCGCTGGAAAAAATAACACTGAAAGTCACAGCCATGAAGCAGAGGAGCCCAAACTCATCAGCGCAACCAACAAGCGCCGCGATATCACCAACAAACTCACCACCACAACGCACTCACCAGCGCACCAAAGCCCCAATAACAACAAAATCACCGGCGCCACCTGAACAGAACATGACCAACGCCGCCAATACCAAAAATCAGCAGCACACCACGAACACCACCATTACAAAATCACCAGCCGACCAACAACACCGCAACAAAACCACCAGCGCAACACCAGCAACTCTGCGCCTGCCACGGGTCAGCTAGCTAGCCATTGCGTTCCACCAGCCCCAAAAACATAAAGTTGAAGTTGGTTCCTTTAGGTTTCTACAAAAATCAATAATTATTGTTCAACTTCAACTTTACGCTTTTGGTTTTGCCTTTGGCCTTCTAAGGGCCGTAGCACCCCCACAACACACGTTTCACGAAGTTGGAACTTGAAATCAGAAAGTTGAAAGTTGCCTTTCAATGTGGGGCGCCAATCCGAACAATTTGTCCCATAAACAGTATTTGGACTTCTTTTTGATTCTCTTTGACCCTTCTTGGACCTTGCGTGCGGGTAACCTGAAATTTTTTGAACATTGGATTTTCATTGAAAGGGGCATTGCAACTTTACGGCGTCTCTCTCTTTCTTTCTCTCTCTTTCTCTCTCTCTCTCTCTCTCTCTCTCTCTCTCTCTCTCTCTCTCTCCCTCTCTCTTTCTCTCTTTCTCTTTCTCTTTCTCTTTCTCTTTCTCTTTCTCTTTCTCTTTTTGCAGCGCTTTTTTAGCTTTCAAGACTGCTGCTAAACTGTTCTTTCGGTATGCCGCCAAAACCAAAGCCAGAAGCAGTGCAGAATGTCGAGTGTTGGTGGAACCTGGTTTTAAAGTTCAAGATAGTGTCCAAGAAGGCTTCCGCATTAAGGGACCCTCATGGTTTTGGCTGGCGCCTTGGTTTGGTCTCCAGGGATAACAGTAACAAGGTGACACAGGCGTGCAACAATTTTTTTTGTCCAACAATTCACAGAATGGAAGTTGTTTGCTGATCCGGAATTCTGGTACAAGAGCTTGATCATCGAACTAGCCGGAGCAGTTCCGGCACTCCGACAAATCCCGCAAGGGATGGTCATTGCTCCTCAAAATAGAAATCAGTCCACTATGCTCTCTTTTGTGATGTTGCATGATGTTGAATCAGTGATCTCCAAAGGCAACTTGCCGTTCCGGAACACGAAGATCTACTTCCCAGCAGCTTTTCTGAACATTGTCCTCAAGAACGCCAAACGTCACAACTTCCAGGGGTCGTGGCAAGATTCTGTGTTCGCGGAGAAAGGCATCGTTGTGAAGACTTACCAACATGACACGGACCCTTTTGAATTGTTGTCTGTTGAGCAAGGTAAAGCGGAAGTCCCTCAGATCAAGGACCATGTGAGTGGTTCCTTCCTCGCCAGCAAAACCGTGGAACTTCTCACATGCCGCCTGAACCCTACCAGCCTGCATATTGAAATGAGAGTGCCGACCCTTGACTTGTTGGGCCATGATGTTCAGATTCCTGAGTTTGATGATGATCGCATTGACCACTATGTGCCGAGCAATTGGGATCTCATGTCAGTTTAGTCCGGAGAAATTCATGTCCATTGGACCAAATATCGGATCGGAAACGCCGATGGATGTCCAAGCAAGATATGGTGACTGCCTGTTTGAAGGGTTGAACTGTGAAGATGCTTTGCAAAGCAACTTGGAACGCCTGCTCACGACTGATGGAACCTTCACTGATCCGGTACAAACTCTTGCTGCCTTTGACACACCCAGGTGGTCACCTCAGGACCAGAATAATCATGAGTTTCACAAAGTATGGTTTCCCACCATCGCTAGGAAGAGCTGGGATCCGGTCAATGAGGCCTGGGCACGCATCGGAGCCTCACGATCCAACAGGTTCTTTGCTAACCAAAACCCAGTGTCTTGGGTGTGGAATCCCCCTCGCGGTGCTGCCAGTGGGCTTCCAGCAGCATTGGGTCAAGTGGACGTTGAGCTGCCTTAGGGCAGCTTTCCGCAGCCATTTCACCAGCCTAAATGGCTGTCCTGGGGCGGGGTGGGATGCAGGTTTGCTCACAGGAGTGTTCCAAGCACGGCCGTTGCCATGGCGCGTTTGCTGCTGCCTTCGCTTCTGGATGATGAGATGTCACTATCCTGATTTCTATTTCAAGAAACGAGGGTGTGTCTTTCTGGCTTGTGAACCTCGCTGGTGGTTGCTACTCAGTATGTGGAAGGCTACACCTCTTGAAGTGGCCGTTGGGAGTGGTGGAACTTCTATGCACAGGAGGAGTGGGGTACTAGCTGGCCTTTCTGGTTGGTGCTCTTCGGCGGTAGAGGGACTGTGAGGAGATATTTGCCTGTGGAGGTATTTGTTTCTTGATCCTCTGGGACTAATTTGTGCCTATAGAGATATCACGACTGGTGAGGAGATGTGCTTCAGCGGCCTCTTTCCTTCCCAGGCCGCTGTATTTCAATGGTGACTTCCGTCTCTTTTGTTTGCTGACCACACTGCGATACAACGGTGAGGAGTGCGGTGCCTTGACAAGCCGGCTGCTCCGGGAACACCCAGCCTTGGCCTGGCCTGTGCTGGCTGTTCCTGTTGCAGGTTGCTTGACGGTACTGCATCCTGTACACTGGCAATTGGGCGGGAGTCCGAGGTTGGAACTTGCGCTCATCTTCTGTGAGACTGGTGCTGAGCTGGCTTGCTGGCCCTTCTGGAGCTTGGCCGATGTTGATCGATTCGCTCTTTACTGCGGGGGGAGGCTGGGGCCTCCCTCCTCTTTTGTCGTCACTTTGGCAAGTATTTTCTTGGGTGACTGCACAGTTGCGCTCCTTTGCATTCTCTGGATACAAGTTTGCCGGTATTCTCTTTTTGTACGAAGTTGCAGAAGTGAAATTGCACACTGGCAAGGCTGGGTGACAGCTATCTGGCTGGTACTTATGGTGGCTTTCAATGATGGGAGGTTGCCTGGGAATCTGGCTGAGACGACTTAAGATGCTGATGCCTGGCCCCTTGACTACTGAGATGCGTGAGTGCGGATTGTCACCCGTTTCACTTAGCACAGTTAGTTAGTTCTTTTTCACTTGGATTCCTGATGACTGGTGATTGTTTGGCTGGTTTGGGTTGTGGTTTCTTTTTGGCTTGTTGTTTGCTTGGTTGCTGGTTTGTGGTTGGTTGGTTGTGCTGGTTTGGTGGTCATCTGAATCCAATTGGTGATCTTCTGATCCCTTTTCAGCTTATGGGACGCTCGGTGACCTGCATTCCGCGTGCAATAGGCACCACATGGCAAAAAAAAACAAGGCGCTGAACCAACCAGATTCACACCCTGGCCTCACCTGTAGGTAGTAACTTTGGTGAAACTGACCGTCTGGCCCGTGTGTGAAATAGGTTGGTTCGCCTCTCAACGGTATCTCCCCAACTCGGGCAATAAGCCCACCTATCTGGGCCATCCGTTTCTAGGATGGCATACCCAGCTATTCTATGGCTCGCTGAGCCGGACAAATACATGGTTGTTCCTTCATTGCTTATCAGCTCGCTGTGGCTTTTCGAGCCTTGGCAAATTTGACGTCGCTCTGCAAAACCCTGTTGCTAACTTGCAGAACAACTTGCTTTCACTCACAGAAATTGACTGCAATTACGGGATACTGCATCACAATGCCCGTCGAATTTTCGATGCACACTGGGTGCTGCTGGGTGCAAGAGCTGGCTCTGTCTAGCCATTAATCACCCACTGCCACGCATTCTTGCCGAACACTACACAGGGTCATGCAGAGGACTAGTGAGGCGGGGAATTCAATGCATGTACATAATTTTCGCAGTTTACTGCCTTTGATTCTTTTGCTTTGTTCGCTTCTTCGCTTCCAGGCTTCGAAGCTTCGTCCGTTTCACTTTTGCTTCACTTTGTTTCACTTTGTTTCACTACTTCTAATCACCTTAGCTCAGTGCTACCAAGGCGATGCAGGCGAGCAAAAAACAGTGCTCTTGTTGTGGGATGTCGTTGGCACAAGAGGTGCATCTTGAAGTGCGGTGCCAAGGTAGCGACTACTGAAACGCCCTGCCTGGGCCCTGGCCATTGCTTGTCGTTTCGGCGGCTGTTTGCTTGACGGTCTGCACTCTCTGACTTGAACCCATTGCCGTGACATGACAGCGACCTTGGCCTTTGATGCTCATTGAATTGCAGATGTGCACCTCCTGTGCAAGGTTTTCGTAATTTGATTCTCTCAGTTAGAAGGGGGGGCTAGGCCCCCTTCTGCTTTTCCGACACTCTTCGGATCTCTTTCTAGTTCTTTACATCTTCGCATTTACCATGCTTGCCGGTTTCGGATGCTTTCTTTCTTTGTACGAAGTTGCAACGGTTTTGAGCGTTATTTCTGCGTGGCTCAGCAGTGATCACTTGGCCTCTCGAGATGGATCTTTCTTGGCTTTGAGAGAGGTTCTGATAAGAACAGAAGACGATGCTAGGTTGACCGCCTGCTGAGATGCGTGAGTGCGGAGTGTCACCTGTTTCACCCTGTGCACATGTTGTAGTTTGACTAGTGAGATGACCTCTCTTATTGGGGGCTCTGGTTGGTTTTTGGTCTGGTTTGCGGTTTCTTTTTGGCTGGTTCTTGTTTGTTGGTTTGGCTGGTTTCTTGTGATCGCATCCAACAGTCATCTCACATTAATTGAAGATCCGTCGATCTTTTTTTTAGTCCTTCTGGACAACTAGTGACTTGCATTCTGTGTGTAATAGGTACTACCCGGAAAAAAAATGCGGAGATCGGTCATGTATTGAGATCGGAAGGAAATATTTCCAGAGAAAGTTTTTGTCATTGCAAGAGAACCTCGTGATTGAAATTCCTTGCGCGCATCTGACAAAGTCAGATCCAAGCTTGGCCAGTGGTCGAATGAGTGAATGGATGAAAAAAAATTAATTCGCGAGCAGTTCTCTTGTGGTGTAACTTCCCGCACTAAAGGCTTGAATTGCCTTTATTTCCCGTTCGGTTTTATTTGCGTTTGACATCAAATGGGACAGAGTGTTATTCTTTGCGGCCAAATCTCACGACTAAGCCAATGTCAGCAAAAGAAATTGTCTTGGTTTGCTTTGCTGGCTTTTAGTGATCTTATTTTTCGGAGCGTGACCTGCGACTCTTTGACATTGGAAACAAAAAAGTGTGCGTCTGTGTGTGTCTGCTGCAGAAAGAAAAACGCAGATTGTGTCAAGTTTGTCCCTGCTGCTTGTTGTGCTAGGCTAAGGGTTGGCTTAGAAGAATTCATTTCCATCATTTTCATCATTTTCATCATGTTCATCATCCTCTTCTTCATCCCCTCTATCATCTTAATCATTTTCATCATTTTTTCCTCTTCCTCATCTTCATCATTTTCATCATTTTCATCATCTACATCATCTTCATCATCTTCATTATTTTCATCCTCTTCCTTATCTTCATCAGCTTCAAATTTTTTTGCATCATCTTCATCATTTTGATAATCTTCATCTTCTTCATCATTTCATTGTCCTCATCATCTTCGTCATCTTCATCATATCCACCACCTACATCATCTTCATCATTTTCCTCATCCTCGTCATCTTCATTATCTTGGTGATCTTCCTCATCTTCAGGCTTTTCATTGTCTTCATTTTTTCATCATCTTCACTGTCTTCATCATCGTTGTTTTCTTCATTAGCTGCATGTTCTTCATCATTTTTGTTATCTTCGTCTCCTTCATCATTTTGATGATTTTTCATCATCTTCATCATCTTCATCATCTTCAGTTTTCCAACTTTTTTCATCATCATCTCAGTTTCACTGTGTTCTTCAATGTCTTCTGCACGGTCTTTGTCATTGTCTTCTTCATTGTATTTTTGGTGTCGTCACGATCTTCTTCCTTGTTTTCATCACCATCTTGTTCGCTAGCATTTGTGCCCGTGTGTTTCACCGTGTCTGTCTTCGTGTTTTGCTTTGTGCTTTTTGCATCTAATGAAAAAACTTTGCGTTGCTTGTTTGCATTTGTGCAAATGCAATGTTAATGCACATCAGAACGCATTTTTCTTTTTATTTCTCTAACCTATTTAGTCCTTGTTAAGCATCTAGGATATTTGTTTTTTTTTGGCAGTTCTTGTCAAAATGTCCAATTTAATTGAAGTACGGCTTGATATTTCCAAATCGGAATCCATGCAGCAAACGAGTGTTCGTTCTGTTCTGCACTCTTGGAATGAGCCAACCAATAGCTCAGAAGCTTCTGTTCGCCGCTGAAGGCGGAAGCGCGAGACCATTTTGCTCAATAGGATCGAAGATTCTTTGTAAACGATGATTGAATCGAACTTGTTTAAATGGTTTTATTGCTTTGGGGCCTTTGATGTTCAATTCTGTCATATTTGTGTTTCATTCAGTTGTTTCCCTTCACTTCGCCCAGTTTCTTTTTTAAAATTGTGATACGACAGTCTCACTTGCTTGTTGCGCTGTCCATAAAGGATGCTCGTTAGCTGTCGTTGCTTTGCTCTCGGGCCACGCGTCATCCAGTTTTCAATGGTTTTACATCGACAAATGTCATATCTAAATTTCTATGCGTCTGATTTTTGAAAATGGTTTTTTATGGTGTAAAACATTCTGGTACTTGTTTGAGCATATGCGTTTTTTGTATGCGTCATTCTTTTCCAAATCTTTTTGTTCACGCACCGATGTATTTAATTTTTCGTTTTGACATATCCACATATTTCTTGTTCCTTGTTTGAAATCCATATATTTGTATTTTCTGATATTGATATGTACATGTTTCAACATCGGTATATCTTTAGATGTATCTGTTTTTTGTATTTACACATTCAACTTTTTGACATTAACTATCAGCATTTTGATATTTAAATGTTTGTTTGGTATTTGAATATCAAACGTTTTTTCATGGATATATATCTGTATATATATAGAAATACAAATATATAAAAATACATATATATATATATATAAATACAAATATATATATATATATATATTTATATATATATATATTTATATGTATATATATACATATATATATATATATTAAAAAAAAAAAATATATATATATATATATTTGAATATTTTTGAAATTTTTACTTTTTAAATATTGATAAATTTGATTTTTTTTCTACATGTAAATATTGATTTAAAAATAAATTGATATATTGAGATATTTATGTATTTAGATGTGGTTAAATATATAATCTCAAAAAAATCAATATATATACATATATATATATATATTTGTATGTATATAAATAAATATATTAATATATATATATTTGATTCTATTTGTATGTATATATATACATTTTTAAAATTTTTGATTTATATAAATATTGAAATTTCAAAAAAATTTGTGTTTATATATTTATGTATATTGATATGTTTATATTTTGATCTTCATATATTCATTTGTTTTGAAATGTACAGACTGATCTATTTAAAAATGTTTTGTATTTATATTAATATATATATATATATATACTTTGATTTTTATATTTATAGATTTGTAAATTGATATATTGATATACTTTTATATTTGTAGATATATATATATATATATAAATATATTAATATGTTGATAGATATGTATTTTTCAATTCATGTACTTTTAATTTTGTATATTTATGTATTTCTGTATTTATGTATTTTCAAAAATTTATTTAAATATATATATATATATATTTTTAAATATATTTATATATTTATAAATTTAGATTTATCTCTATATATATATAAATATATATTTAAAAAAAAAAAAATATATATATATTTTTTTAGATTTATATATTTATATACCTAAATATTTGAAGCTTTTTAAATTTACATATATATCCAAACATATATATTTATATATGTACAATTTTTTATATTTATATATTTATACATTTTTTGATTTATATATTGAAATTTGAATATAAGTAAAATAAGAAATACATATGATTCTTCGGACTATGGAAGCATGTTTTTATCTCTGTATCTATGTATCTCTTTCTTGATGTATCTACAAATTCATTTGCTTTCATATTTCAAGTATTCATTTATCTTTATATCTACATTACGCATCTGTTCAATTTGATGTCTTTAAATATTGAGATTGGTTGTTTTTCTTATTTACATATTCATTCAAAGTTAAATTTCCTTTTTTTGCATCGAATGAAATTTTATACATGCATTATTGTCTTTCCTTTGGTTTTTCTTTTTATCTATCCATCTTGTTTCTATGTGAGCATATTTGGAACATATTTGTGTACATATTAGTGTTCCCATTTTTGTGTAAATATTTCGATATACGAATGGGTGTAAATGTCGGCACGCGTTTCTATAAATCAAAATTACTTTGCTGTCGTTTTTGACACCGGCCTTTCAAACCTCGCCAACATCAGGCCCACCCATTCGCTGAAAATGTGTCCTTCCCTTGTTCCAAAAATTTTAGAGCTGTGCAAAATGTTCAAAAAAGGCCATGCTGAATACATTGATGAATCACCAAGGAACCCTAACGACAAAGTGCTTCACAACAATTGCGAAGACATGCCATTTGCAACGTTAAACACTTCCATGCGCGAGGAGGCACCATGATAAGAGGTAGAACCCGGAAAATAATTGTTGATCACGTCCATAATTTGTTTTTGTGAAAGAAGTAAGTAATGACGGTATGGCGCTAGTAGTACATACTCGCTTGATTATTGATCCTTCTGCCTGTCAAGCTTGGAATTTGTCCTCCAGCATAGTCATGCCAACTTTAAGACTCAGCTTTCGCAGCGATTTGTGAGGTCCACGTCCGATCGCTCAGCTCTTCTCTTCTTTAGCAAAATTTTGCAAACGGAAATGCCGCGAGAGGAAAACCATGGATGCCGGCCATGCATCCCCGTTGGCAGGCGTTTGATTGTTTGAGGGCTGATTCAAGATTTCTGATGCAGGTAAGGAAAGCGCAATTCAAACTGCAAAATCTGCAAAAGGAAGGTGCAAACTTTGCCAACAGGCTAATAAGAGAGATGGAAGGAGCAAACTGTATAGCTGAATCAAATCTGTGGAAAAACCGATGCGTCCGCATCGTTGGGAAACCAGATTGGCCGTAACACGAGTTTGCGACTGGCTGGAAACTCCGGAATTCTGTTGCGACAAGAAACATAGCGGCTATAAATAATGAAACACTTCTCATCGCCAGGTGCGTAGTGATGCATAAGAAAAACAGATTGAGGGGCAAATCTTTGCAGTTGAACTGCTGCATTTGGACTTCTGACTTTGCTCAGGTTTGATCTTGGCCATTGCCTGATAAAATCAGCCCGTATTTTTTGAAACGGCCTGCATTTGCTAGTGTAACAATCTCAACTCGACCACCAGTTCTGCACAGGCAGCATGAGAGGGACTTGATAGACACGAGGCAATTCCGGGCTTTCGAGTGTTGCTCTTGACGCAGATGTTTTTGCATGTTTTTGCCACTTTTAGTTCCCATAGTTGTCTTTCCGCATGGCATGGGAGCGCCGACCCGATCTGGAGAAAAAATGAAAAAAGATATGAAAGGATGCTCGGAGCAGCATCGTTGTATGGTCTCAGTCAGAAGCTGTGCAACTTCAAGAACTATCCAACTAGTGAACCTGTCTAAGAGGCTCAACTTGCCTGTGTGTCGTGTATCAGATTCACAGATCCGTCGTGGCATTTTGACTAACACTTCAAGACAGAGAATGATGAGAGTTGGAGAGGTGTGTAGATGGACTTTCCAATAACAGCAGACCATGCGTTGTTTCGTTTACAAGGTTTAAGTAGCTTTGACTCATCAGCCGGAGTGTCTTGGATAGGACAATAGATCCTGGGTTTTGAGTTTAACCAGAAGACCCTTAAGAAGACATGTCACCAGGGATGAGCGCAGTCAACCGCCCAGGAAGCTGTCTGGTTTCGGTGAGTTATGAACTGCTCTGCTTTTTGGCTCAAGGTTGCTGTGTGAGGGTGGCTGTGGGAGAAATCAGTTGGTAAGACCAAAGCCTCACGTATTGGTTTCAAGAATCATTTGCTTGGGAGGCAACACTGCAGTGATACAACCCCAAAAAAAACAAACACATTTGTTGTTTTGCTACTTGATCCTTTGAAAAGGATACCGCAGCGAAACGCGCCACCAAGGATTTCGAGGTATCCAAGGCTTCCAGGACGGCCCTAAAATTGGAGCCGGTAGAGCAAGGCGAACCAAGCGAGCCTCGAGTTGCGAGGTGTGAGCCTCGGTGCCGAGGTCGTGACCCCATTTCGCGAGAGCTGGGTAGACGGATCCAGTTCGTGAGCTGTCGACATGTGAGCCGAGTCATTCAAGGATCTAATCGTCTAATCATGGTCTATTTATGGAGTTGGCAGCAAGAATCACAGTTTCCAACCCATTTTTCCTCTCTGGCATTTGTGTATAGGCATTGTTTTGCGAACAGAGACATATCTGCGGTTCAGTGGAATCACAGACACCTCAGGATAGTTGCCCAATATCTGTTAGTTGGCTCATGGTTTTGCCTTGTTGTGAACTCACCTCTTGGAACCCACATGATTCCCTTGATCGCCGGATTTGAAGTAGGACTGAGGAAAAATCATGTGCTTGTGGCTTTGAAATTCCTATCTTTTATGCCTATGATTTCGCGTTTTGAGCCCTTGCCGTTGCTGAAAGACGGCACAGTAATCCTTGGAGTATCGATGCATGACTACAGCTTTGGTTCGTATATGTTAGCCTCTAGTAGATTTGCTCGGTCCTTGATCGGGCACACTAGACTCACTAGACTCAACCCCTAGCCATCACCAACCCTTATTAACCACAATTATCCGCATCATTAGCCACCATGGAAAATCGTTTACCATACAGTCCATCAATCAACCCCACAAGCCACCATCACCAACCATCAGCATTTAGTGTCATGATTCGTCGTTATCCATCATGATGAGCCAAATCATGACTTCTATATTAGCACGGATCATCACTACCAAGCATCCTCATTTGTACCATCAGCCATCATTGAATATTAGTGTCTACCATCACGAAGCATCATGAAGCACACAATCAGTACCGGGGTAAGCCCCAGGCGGGAGTTTTCAAGGAGGTTAGTGACAGTCAAGAAGAGCAAGTACCATCAAGTACCCATATAGATTGTCCCAGAGTCTCCTGTTTTTGCTCGCAAAGAAAGCGCACAGCAGGTCAGGGGCAAGCAGCATGGTCCTCCAAACATAGAAGTTGCCAGCCTTCAAAGGCAGCTTTTGCGCAACATATCCTGCAAAAACTCAAATTGGGAGGAACCGCGGCAGGTGATTTTGTCTGACATTCGCAAAAACCAAATAGGAACACGCTGTTTCTTAAACCATGTGTTTGGAGGCCAAGAAAATCATTTTTCCTTGAGAAACATGTTTCTCTCGCTGGCTACGGTATTTACTCTTACCCAAGACGCAGTTCGTGCGAGACCTTCCTCCAAGAATGGACTTTCCATTGACGCCTCCTCTCAGCGTCATCTCTCTCTCGTGACATAAATTCTTGCTGGCGGCATTTTCCTGACATCTTGGGCTTGCTTGTTCAAAAGACCGGGAAATTTCTCTTCAAAACTTTCCTGAACCATCATGAACTTACCATCATGAAGCATATTCGCGTACAGTCACCAGTATTTGGCCCCATGATTTCAGCATCATTTTCATCATCCACAGCCCCCAGCCATCAAGGGTCACCAACGACTGGGTCCCGAGGTCATGGCGAAACCACCTGCTCCAGAGAAGCGCCTTGGAGCGGTGTCAACGTGGCGATTCCTGGGAGTTGCAACTGTGGCAGACGGGACCCACTGAAGCATATCAATGGTAATAATTATCATATGACCATAATAATGACCATAATGATAACCATAGTAATAATCATAATGAAGCATATATAGTAATAACCATAGTAATAAGCATAACCATTGTCAATGAAGCATATATAGTAATCAACATAATAATGACCATAGTAATAATCACCATGATCTGAAAACTGTGTTGGAAGCATATCAATAAGCTGCGCCAGTCTGTTTGGTGGTGAATCGTGAGCGAATCAACTGGAGGTGGTTTATGAACATGGGGATCTAAACTCCTAATTCCCACAATGGATTTCTTTCACAAGGGCAAGGCATGTCATTTTTTCGCCATGGCAGAGTGCCAGCAACTCCGGGGGCCTTGCATTCTCCAGAAATGAGTTGCACGTTGGAGATCCACCAATGGGCGCACAGCAGCCGGGCATTGGATGACCATACAATCAGTGATATGACCAGCAGCATGTAAATGGATTTGGACCTATGCTTGCTAGCTGCCATCTGTGGGTGCCCGCTGGGATCTATCTGAACCTACGTATATGGATGTATAAGACATGATGCAGTAACCTTTCAACCACCCGACTGGGCGGCAGGCCTTTGGTGTCCTCTGCTGGCTCGTCCTTGAGGAGAGCGATTGCCTGCAGCGCCCGCAAGGGGGTTGGCAACGGTGGTTTGCAACGGTGGGTTACAGGTGGATTGGCACAATGCTTGCTGTATTGGGGGTTGAAGTCCCAGAACATTTATTTCTGCATCAATCCACAGCCCGGGATTGATCAGCAAGAAAAGACTTGAGCAGCAGCAGCTAGTTATTGGAGCTCGTGCAAACAGGGCTGGTTAAAACTACGGAGAGGTGGCGGTTTGAGCCAGAGAACCGATCATTCTGCGAAAAATGTCAAATGGTGGAACTGAGCAATGATCAATAAGAAGCAACCCCAAGGCGACAGGATAGAGCATCAATGCTGAGCCAAGAAACGTGTCTAGTTGTGAATATCGGATGTCCGCATGCATTGGACAAGTCATATCTGGGACCAGTTCAGAACGGCTCGGTTCAGAGCCGACGCTCCGAAGTGCCCCAGGGTTTAGAGCAGTTCCCAAGGGCCGAGCGGAGTCACTGGAAAGGATCTACCAAGGCTTGGAAAGAATCCACCGTGGAGTTGAGTTCAGAAGTGGGTAGATCTATGGGTTGTGAGGGCATATCCAATGATTTGGGGTACCCCACACTGACTTGAGAAACCACCATATTTCAGGTATACAGTATGATTCTGATGATTCTGACGAGTCACCAACCAATAGAATCCGATCACAGTAAATTTTCAGGTATGATTTTCATGTATATTCCAATCACTATATTCCATATTTGACGAGTTTTCTACCCCATATTTCTTTGTTGCAGAAAACTCATCCCCAAAAGCTTCCTCCGTGTGCAGTGCACCAGCGGCACCAGGATTTCTTGGACGATTCCTGAGGTGGAACCTGAGGCTGGGTGACTGCAATGCCCGGCTGCTGACCGGGTGAATTCTGATGGTTTACTGTGTTGATGGTTCACCGGTTAGAACATAACTGGTAATGTATGTCATTTGATGATCAATGATGGTTCATGACAGTTAATGATGCTTGATGATTAACTATAACTTGCCATGGCCGCGATCCAGGAAACAGGAAACAAGAAACATGATGGTTGATGATCGTTTTTCCATGTTTATGATTTCACCATGTTTTATATTGACCCATTGATGGGAAATATGACGGGCAGAAATGCGGATTAGTGGCCATGGATGGGAATGGTCAGTGATGATGATGAAAGCTTGGGAAATTAAATAAGCGACACGTGCACGAGGCATGACGGATCAAGAGGGAGATTACACTCTGGTAGACTAACCTGGAAGATCCACCATTTGTAGCTGTTTTACCAAACCTATAAAACATGGTGATTGTAGCTTCCAGGCTTACTTTACCAGAGGTAGACATTTCAAGAAGTACTTTGGAGCCACTAGGCCTGTAGCTGTTCATCAAGAATACCCAACTCAAGCTTAGCATAGAATTCACATCTGAATAGATGGTTTGCATCACATCACAGTTTTTCTGAATGGTGGTGCTAAGGTAGGGTAAAGACTGGGGTTTTGGAGCAGCATCATCATCGTGAAGAACAAGCCGCTTAGCCTGGTTTCACAGTGCCTTCGCCATCGTCATCTTAGCAGGGACCCAGCAAGCATCAATCAACTACCCATCTGTATCTTCGCTGCTGGTGTACCCGGGCTGTAAACTTCAATAATCAACCACTTGTGGACACATGTGGAACTTTGGGGCTGTTCATCAATATGGATCAACCACCACAAACTATATCATCCTCTAGTTGGCGGCCAGAATGGACTATTTGTGAACCAGCATATCAACCATCGGTTGAACGTTAATTGAGGATGAGGTAACCTTCAGATTTATCAATTAATGATCATTGTATATCATCTATATCGAGGTAGTCATATCAAGTATTACCTCATTAATAGGTCAATGGGTCACCCAGACCTCTGCATGCCACGGGCCACCGCTTTACGCGGGGTCCGTTGAAGGGCTGTCTCCTTACAGGTCACGGCCTCCACCCTGAAGCTGCGGATACGGGGCAGCACAAGGTGGGCCTGCAGTGTTATGACATGGCGAGCTGGGTCGCAATCCCAAGGACTTGGGTGGTTCTCAACATGGGGGACCCATGGTGACCCCCCAAATCATCCAATATTTTGAGAGATCACGACTTATGGTTACCAAGAGCCAGACTAGTACTGGTACTTGGCGGGCTGGGATTGGTTGGGGTGGCCCCCACGGCCATATCTTTTTTGAATTGTCCACTTCTGGCGGTAGCACCCCCAACATGATACCGAAAAAGGCCGGGGCGTGTTGCTGCTGTTGCAACAGGTGCTGGAGGATATGAAAGGGCGTTGGTTTACCGCACTAGTCAGACTCATGCCATTTGGGAATACCATTCGTTGTTCACATGGAAGTGTTTAAATCCTGCGGGAATGTTCTTCCGATTTCATGAGAACTCAGATGAAAGATCAAATCGGATTAGGGTGCACTACTTGCGTGCCAGGAATGTTGAACACGATATGACTGTAATCTTGTATGCATTTACTGAGAAGATTATTGACGATCACATTGTTGCATCAGAATATTAAAACACTAGAGAACTCAAAAGACATTTCACAGCATAGGACAATTTCATACTACATTGACTGCAGTCAATACTATTTCATGCCATTTTATATCCACTTTAGAAAACAAGAAACTTGGAAATTGAAAGCAAGGATACTGGAGACTTCCTCCAAGAACGGATGCAGTTGATTTCCCTGGTCGATTTACTCAGCTGATTTACTGTCGGTGTCCAAAGATCCTCGTGTGTGGATTCGTTAGGCTGTTGGTTATGCTGTTGGTTACGCTGTTGATCTAGACGCGGATTCACTTAGCTGTGGATTCCATGGCTGTTGCTTCACGTAGTGGATGTATTGCGCTGTTGATTTGTTTGGCTGTTCAGCCTGGCAGTTGTTTGAGTTGGCTGTAGAGTCATAAGTTGTTGATCGCTATAGCTGTTGAGTTTATTGGTGGCTAATGCCAACCCTGGATTAGTAAACCCCTGGCTGACTAATAGGGGGTATCCCTTAAAAGCCTTGGCTTCCCATCAAAAAGGATAACCCCCCCAATCAATCAACCTGGGGTTTATTAATCCGTTGTTAACATTACATAAACTTTGGTCTATCATTGTCACCTTGCCATAAAGTATGGCAACTTAATCACTTAGGCCGGGAAACCTAGGACTCCATGACGCTTCGGATTGCAGTTGGTGATTGAACCAGTCCCTATATATCTCCAGCTCGCCCGTTTTATATCCTCTTTTCGGATTTTTCTGATTCATTAGAGACAATCTTGAATAGGCGTGCAAATTCAAGATCATCATTTGCGTATACCATGTAAGATTCTCATATAGAGTCCTCTGACTTTACATGATTTTACACAGCTGTGTTTTTAAGAATCATCTTTTATCATTCAAAAACATGGATTTTATCCCATCCCTTCGTTGCACCGTCAGTGGTTGTCCTCTTCTGCCAGGCTTCAGAACTATGACCATGGAACAGGACGACTGGTTCCCAAAGGCGGCTCCACGGCTCCTCGGCCTTCCAGGTTGATGTTGTGCGGTTGTTGTGGTTGGGGTTGTTGTGGTTGGCTTGTTGGTGTGGAGGCTTGTGGTTAGTTTGTTGGTGTGGAGGCTGTTGGTGTTCATATCTCGTTCCCGTGTTCATCTCCCAAAAGCTACTCTGACTGACCTTCGGAGCGATTCCGAACCAGTGGTGTCCAGCGCTGGCCTTTAGGGGCGCTGCCGGTAGCCAGTTCCACTCAAAACTCGTGAGTTTTGGGATTGTCAACAAGGGTGGCATCTGCCACAGGGTCACTGTTTAGCGCTGGCCGTTCCCAATGATCGTCCGCAACATGAACGGGGGTCTTGAGCCACCAGCAAGAAAAAGTGTAGCCCACGGTCATTGTCATTTACCACTGAGTCATTGCAATTTCTCACACGACGAGTTTGGGTCTAAACAAATCCTTCAGTTGTTCCCTTTTGCTTCGAAGCCAAGCCTTATGGGTTCAAATCCACATTTGAATCCATTCGAGTGATTTCCAGTGGCTGAATCCTTCGCCAGGGCAATGCTTCGGGCGCTTCCAGGTTGTGGGGGTCCCTTCAGCATCCTAAGGTGCCAGCTCCAACATGCGAAGTCGCTGTGGAGGGGTGCGAGGAAGGCATCGAATATGAGGCGCATCGGCTGTTGATGGTGATCCTGGTGAGGTTCCCCCAATTTGTATGTGACAAACCACTTGTTTTTTGACCAAACTTTCCAAGCCTGTAGGGTCAAAATTGATTGATCAATCCTGGATTCATATAAGTTTGGTTGACGACTGGAAGGGGTTGGGGTTTGGCAACCTGGGGTGAACCTTCAGGTTTGGTGAGACCTTGGGCTTGATTAAAGGTTTATCAACCAGCAGCTCAGATTGGCTTGGTTCCAAAGTACTCCGAGTTCAAAGAATCTTGCCTTTCGACCAAGCTCCAAAAGGATCTTCAGTCAATCAGCTTAACCGCATTTTTGGGAGTTTACAAAGATCTTCAAGTTTTGTGAGCAGATTCGGTTCCCTTATCACTGAATCAGCGGACTGGTCGGACTGGTCTCCTTATGGTCGTGGTTGTTGGGGTGTTGATGTAGATGCTGTTCCTCGTGATGGCAAAATCCCGTTGGTGATATTTGTCTATTCTTAGGAGTGATCACTCGCTCTTTACCAACCATTTCCATAGCACTGAACCAACCAACAACCATCAACAGCTTTCGTGCACTGACCATCATCATGACCCGTGGTCCGCTGGAAGCGCTTGGAGGCTGTCCTAGCTGTCATGAACAGCGAGGGCTGGAGTGAGTCCCTTGACGCTTACAGCGGCTGCGAGCAGCGGCTTTGGTTAGTCATGGGGATCGCATGGTGGTTTCTTAAGCCATGGGGTACCCCAAAGCTATGGTTGGTTTATTGCTATAAGCGATTAATAAAGCATGATTTGGGGTACACCCATTTTCAGAAACAACCAATATGGTGGTTGACACGGAGTTGGTGTCGTACTGTTGATGTTGGATGATCTTAAGTATGGAACTATCCCAGAATCGCACTAGGATGCATGATATGATACCTGTTGATACCTGGTATGAAGATATGTGAATCCACCCGAAGCATGACAATTTTCGAACCTCAAAGCTGTCAGGTTTTCAGCAAGAATCAGCGGTTTTTTTCATATGGGCCCAATCAAGGATCATAGTCACCCCATCTTGAAGCAGGTACTGCAAGCCATGAAAACAAATCTGGTTGGCCAAGTGTCAACCGATCGCTAGCAAAGCAACCCCTGAACTGCGAATAGCTATGATCACCAACCACACAAAAAAGTTCTTGTTGATATATTCCCCCTATGATTTTTGATGGTTGTTAATTCTCAGCAACTATGATCCTGTTGGAAAAAAATCCCTCGAAGTTCACATGCCGTCATCATTTTAAGCTCAACCAGCTATCGGAAGACATGGCGGAACGCTTCAACCAGCGGATCGGGGATTACCCGAGGGCAACCCTGTCAACTAACCACTGCAAGGAAAGAGTCTTCTCAGGGGAGATGTGGCAGATAGCGGCAGAGACAGTTGGTTGAAGTGTCAGTTGGTGAAGCGGTTTTCAATCAACTCACTGAAATCTATGGTGTTTTGTGAGGTTTCTTACAGTGGAATTGGTGCTTGGTGAATGACACACCGGTTCCGTGAGAAACATTAAACTACCTGTGAGTTCGTCCAGTTGATTCACAGTGGCTTCCACTGGCGCCCCCACCTTTCTGGGTTGTGGATGGCTTCCGCGGGCTACCTTGAGATTGGCACATTTCTTGTGAGAGCAGTTTCTCCTGCGAACGAGTAGACGCCATTGACTGAGAAGGCTTCATGCAGCTAGACATAGTTCAACAACAAGGATTCGGTGCCGAAACTGAACACCTCAATGTTATGTGATACATTTTGATTGCTCGTTCTGCGACACTTGAACACTTGAATCCTTGTCTTGCAAATCCAGATAGAGCATCCATCACTGTGAGGGTTTCCTGTTTCAAGTTCAAGCTGTCCAAAAATCCCACATGAATCACAATCAAGCATTCTCAACCAGTACGAACCACTGCCAACTACGACACTGTTGTGTTATCAACTAAGACTATCGACATGAGCCATTTTCAGCCATCGGTGAAGCCAATTGGGAATCCCTTGTTAAAACCATTAGTTACACCCCTTATCAGCCATAACTACAGATCCACTAGTAGTCATTAATTAGTCATTATCAATTAGTTAATGGAAATCAATCATCATTAACCCTGACTGACCACTATTAATCACTGTTAACCAGCAGTAACCACCATGAACTGGATTTCATAACCATTTACCACCATGAACCACCATAAACCACCATAAACCATCATAAACCCCACCATTTAGCCTCCATTCATCAACCATTCATCAGCCATTCATATGCATCAACCAGGACCCATGAAAGTCACCATTCACCACCGTTCCATGCGGCGACCGAGGCCGTCCCCCTTTAGCGACCCTGGGTGGTTTGGTGCGTCTTTGAAGTCGCGGGTCGGGGCCGAAGCGCCGCGACCGGGTGGCAGGTTGGTGGTTGAGCACCCCACTTTGAAGAGACAGCAGGCTCCTGGCATGGACTAGTTAGCAATAACAAGATGCGAACATCAAAGATTGGATATGCTCTAAGTTGGTGGCCATCACTTGGACTAGCAAACAGTTGGAACAGTTCACCCACAAGAAAAGACTAGCATTCTTCGAACAGGATGTACCTGTGCTGATGTAACATGGCAGTGTTGCTTGTATGGGGACTTGGATCCACTCAGCGAGTCAGATCATGAAGGACTATTGCAAGACTTTTTTCGACAAAGCTAACATGGAAAAAGCAAGAAACAGTAGCAATCTTGATTTCTTCGTTTGTGGGTTAGACTGGAGAAGTTTTCCTGAAGTTGTTTTCTCGATGGGTTCGTTGGTTGTTTGCCATCATTAACAACTATCAACAATGATTGCCGAAACCATCATGAACAATCATTAAGCAGCATGAAACACATTAAGTGTCACGATAAATACAATTGGACGCTTTGAATGGTTTGCTTGGTGGTTTGTCATCTCCGTGCTTGATCCAAGCAGTTTGCATTCACAGCTGGTTTTGGTCGGTGAGCTAGTTGTTCAAAGGTATCCAACAAATGTTGCTTAATTTCAGGAGATCGGAATGGCGATGGTGATATTGATACCGGTCATGATGATACCAATGTGAGAGTCAGTGATGATGAGGATGATGAGAAGAAGCGCAGACAATTCAGATGATGACAAGACAATGCAATGGGTGTCAAGTATTTATTGACCTTATGTCTGTTGGCTATCCAAATGAAATGCTGGGTAACTCTCCATGATACCGATCTGTGATCGAGCCTGATTCATACTCTCACTCTTTTGCGTCTGGACTCCAAGCAAAACCACATGAGTATGGACCAATACCAAACGCCAAATCCCAAACGTTCGGTTATTGATCAGCCTGATTGGTGGCTGACTGGCCTTGTTAGTAGAGTTCATCACTGATAAATCGTTGGGCATGCTACTCATACTCGAGAAGTTCACACACATTGGTATGATCTGGCCGTGGTGGCACCCGAAAGTCATGTGGAGGTATCGCCTTGTTGGGTGATTGACCACTACTCATCTATTTATCAGCCCTCATAAACCCTAGCAACCAGAAACAATGTTGAATTATCATGATTGAGATATCATCAAGAATGGTGTCCACAATCATCATCACCACCATCATCATCATGATGATGATCATCATCATCATCGTCATCATCATCATTCATCATCAGCATCATCATCAGCATCATCATCATGATGATGATAATCATCATCGTCATCATCATCATTCATCATCAGCATCATCATCAGCATCCTCATCCTCATCCTCATCCTCCTCCTCCTCCTCCTCCTCATCATCATCATCATCATCCTCATCCTCCTCATCATCATCATCCTTATCCTCATCCTCATCCTCATCATCATCCTTATCATCATCATCATCATCATCATCTTCATCATCATCATTCATCATCAGCATCATCATCAGCATCCTCATCCTCATCCTCATCCTCCTCCTCCTCCTCCTCCTCATCATCATCATCATCATCCTCATCCTCCTCATCATCATCATCCTTATCCTCATCCTCATCCTCATCATCATCCTTATCATCATCATCATCATCATCATCTTCATCATCATCATTCATCATCAGCATCATCATCAGCATCCTCATCCTCATCCTCATCCTCCTCCTCCTCCTCCTCCTCATCATCATCATCATCATCCTCATCCTCCTCATCATCATCATCCTTATCCTCATCCTCATCCTCATCATCATCCTTATCATCATCATCATCATCATCATCTTCATCATCATCATTCATCATCAGCATCATCATCAGCATCCTCATCCTCATCCTCATCCTCCTCCTCCTCCTCCTCCTCATCATCATCATCATCATCCTCATCCTCCTCATCATCATCATCCTTATCCTCATCCTCATCCTCATCATCATCCTTATCATCATCATCATCATCATCATCTTCATCATCATCATTCATCATCAGCATCATCATCAGCATCCTCATCCTCATCCTCATCCTCCTCCTCCTCCTCCTCCTCATCATCATCATCATCATCCTCATCCTCCTCATCATCATCATCCTTATCCTCATCCTCATCCTCATCATCATCCTTATCATCATCATCATCATCATCATCTTCATCATCATCATTCATCATCAGCATCATCATCAGCATCCTCATCCTCATCCTCATCCTCCTCCTCCTCCTCCTCCTCATCATCATCATCATCATCCTCATCCTCCTCATCATCATCATCCTTATCCTCATCCTCATCCTCATCATCATCCTTATCATCATCATCATCATCATCATCTTCATCATCATCATTCATCATCAGCATCATCATCAGCATCCTCATCCTCATCCTCATCCTCCTCCTCCTCCTCCTCCTCATCATCATCATCATCATCCTCATCCTCCTCATCATCATCATCCTTATCCTCATCCTCATCCTCATCATCATCCTTATCATCATCATCATCATCATCATCATCATCATCATCATCCTCCCCACCCATAACATCCCACACCCATATTCTCCGTGTGCGCCAAGGAAAAGCCACCAAAGCCCACCTCGCCCACACTGACAGCTTTGGGCAGTGGAAAGCTGCGAGTGACCTGGGTGCCTTGCAGTCGTGGCTGGTGCTGGTAGATCCCCTGGAGCCCAGTGGTACCCAGAGCTAGGCCTTTAAAGGGGGAGCGAGGCCAGGAGCTGCCAGGCCAACCTAATGGTAGCGTACTGGTAGATCTGTAGGAATAAACCTTGCCTTTTTGTGATAAGTCACTGTAGCTATTGAGCAGGTAAACTGTTGCTTATGAATATGGATCTCCCATGAATTTGAGATACTGATGGCAACTGCACTGCAAGAAACAGTATTACCACAGGTGACTATAGGTAACTACAGTTAACGATCAGTTAGCTGTTGGTCAATCATTTTAAGTATTTGTGTTGGAAATCTATTGTGCAAAATGATCTCAGGCAATAAGCTCGGTAATAACCCTGCGGTAAGCAAAGGCATGGATTGGCAATCACCTGCGGTGACTTTGTGAAATCATTAGGGTTATCAACCACCTATTGTTACAAGATGAACTAGCAAAGGATTAACTTTTGTAGCAAAATGCTATGTCTACAGGTACTTATAGGATTACGTCCATGGGCCATTGCCAACGATTGTGAGGACATGACCATAATGATCACATAGATAATCATTGGACTAACAACCATCAGTTGTTACTAATAGGTATTGCTGCATGCGGCCCCGGGATTTCCCAGTTAGTAAACATGACTTGGGGAACTGCCAGGCCAATGGTAGATATATCGATGGCTTCTTAGGTGGGTTAAGAATATCCTGGCCAATAAATTGCAAGGCAGCTACTATAGCGGTAGGTGTCGATTCTATCACAACCACAATAATTGTCATTCACCTATGCTAATATTTCAAGATGACCACAGCCATATGCAATGAGTATGACCAAACGCAATTATCATGAATTATAATCATAGAATAGTCGATAATTGAAAACCTGACAAGCACAGGCAACTTGTCCTCATTAGTACAGGTGATTGTAGTGTCTGTTGCCTGATAAATCACCAATGATCAACATTAAGCAACTTGTTAAAGCCACGTTAACCAACGTGAGCCAACTGATGAACGACCCTAAACAATAAACCTTCGGTTGACGATGGCTGCTTCCCGGGTAAGGGAGTATAGGGACGGTCAACGTCGGGAGTTTGTTTCGGCCATGGGTTTCCACTGTCCCCATGGGATTGACAAATATTTGACGGATTCCTAAGATGGTAAAGATATTTGTTCAAGTTTAAGGCCAGATACTGTAGTATCTTAGAGTTTGTTTTATTGAGATACCAGATCTGCCAGATGATTCGCCTGTCTCAGCCTGTTCTGGTGGCTTCAATGAGGATTTCCTGTCATGGCATGCCTGTGCCTACCAGCTACGGCGATCGGCTACCGAATCAGCCAAGCACCCTGTTGCTTTGGTTCTTGCCTCAACCATGTTACTGATTCACTATGAAACGATAGTGGTTAACCATGGCGGTTTGTTAGTGTTCATATTGGTTAGTGGGTCCTGCTAAGAGCGACTGCTCAGATGAGCACTGGTAATGTTGGCCTTCTAGAGCTTCCCGCAGAATGGTAGACGATCCCAGCAAGACAAGCAAGCTATTTTGGACAAGCATGGGAATGAGTTTAGACCAGCATGCTTGGCTGACATTATGATCTTTTTTGTTTCTGATTTGCTAAAGGACCTAGTTGGTTCATGATTGGTTTTTATGATCCCTTTTTGGTTCGGCGATGAACCAGGGCTGTCAGCCCCTTTTGTTGTCACCGACTAAAGACGAATAACAGAATTAACTATTGACCACAATAAGCATGAGTATATATGTATTTAGATATCAGTAGAAATACACCTGTACATGGACAACTAATACATCGAACAAATCATCCCCATGATTTCATTCCCTTGGCTCCGTTGGGCGCTCTCAGGCGGTTCCAAGCGCAGCGCCTCCAGTAGAAGCCACCCAGGCAGCTGAAGGGTTGCGGAAGCCACATGTGCAACGCATCGGGTTGGTCCCAGTGAAGCCGTGGTTAGCTGAACCCGAAAACTGGTGGATCGCAACCCCTAGAAGCAAGATATTGCTTGACAACAGCCTGGGTGATGACTTATTGATACAGCTTTCCGAATTGGAAGCGTTGCAACTGAGATCTCTCACTTTCGCATTTTGCCTGGTTGAATGACCGCCATATCAAAACGAGTCATTCGGAAGCGACCGACCCCTTCATCCGACCTACTTGGAAGCGTCGCAACTGCAGGTTCAGCTGACGGACGTGGGCACAGGCGGGGATCCCCTGCGGCGGCATGTATGTTTTCTACCAGTTCTGGATGGTTTGCCTATGGAACTGGTGATTCTAAGGTAGAATTATCCAAGTATCTTCACCAGTTGGTAGTTCTCTTTACCAGTCAAAAATGGTGATGCATTGACTTCCGGGTTAGCTTGCCCGAGGCCAATAGAAAGTCAGAAATGATATGGTGAAAATGAACCAAGGATAGATCCTAGTGGCCGGTGATGTTTAGTCCCCTGATAGTTGATATGATAGCAACCTACTGTTGTTGATGCCATGTGATGGTTTAGCCAATACGCGCGGTCAATTTCCAACAACAGGTCATGGACATTCATTTGGTTAGTGGGAGTTTATACAATGTCCCATGTCCGGAAATGGTGGTAAAGCGAAGCCATTCCAAGGCAAGAGGTTTTTTGGCAACAGCGATTAGGTCTTGTGGTACACCAAGTGGACAGCACCAGAAAGGGAGGTGCTCGTAGCTCCAACATTAGATGAGAAAAGAATCAGGAGCCACCTCTGATCGCGTTTTGCTGGTCAAAACCATGCTCGAATTCAGTGATTACTCGGTGGTGCCCTTTCTTGGTGAACATGATCACCCGATGAGGCTGGGTAATTGGAGTTACCAGATACAAATTGGAGTTACCAGCATGAGAAACCGGTACGATACAACCACCCAGTTCCAACCTTTTTCAACCAATAGTTGATGACAGAACCTTGGAAACATCTATCCTCCAGTAGTGACAGCTTAGGGAATTGAGTTGACGAGTGGCCCGTTTTGAGATAAGTCTATGACGTGGTTGTATGGATCTGCCACATCGCCCGAAAGTTAGGATAGCCTTTTGGTTGGCCATGAACCACCATGAGCAGACCATGATCAAACATGATGACAAAGCGGCATTCACCCTCCTCAAACGCCATTTTGCACCGTTGGCTGCAATCATCAACTCCGATTAATTGCTGGTTGCTGATGTTGGCAGCCATACTGACCCATCATCATTATCAGCTATGAAAAGGATCTTGAATCATGGTGAACCGGCTTACTCAGAGCAGTTTTGCCGCGGATTTTCACCAGTTAAACGAACATCATCACCAACATGAATCATCACCAACATCGATCACCATCGCCACAATCACCATATTCAGAATGCCCAAGCAGCTTATCACCACGCTTAATGGCTACCATATCGGTCATCCATGGCTCATCACCATGGCTTAACCAACCCGTTTTCACCTGCAAAATCCATCGCCAGCAGCGGTCTCGGTCTCCAGGGAAGAAGTGGCTCATCGACCTCACGGGCGCCTTGGTCACCAGCGGTCGCACCAACTCCGCCCCCAGCCGCACCGAGGCGACTGGCAGGGCTCGCCACGGCACCGGTGCTGGTGGTGAAGTGATGGTTAGCACTTTGACGATGGCTAAGTGATGGTTAAGTGATAGTAAATCCATGGTGAACACTGAGGCCGTAGTGCTGAAATTGCTCAGTGGTGATCCAGCTGGTAATAAAGCTCCGATGTTTGATGGTAGAACAGTTGGCTGCTCAATTTCGAGCGGTTTCGTGCTTTACGGATCTCCTGCTGGATTCGTTTTCGTTGGGCTCTGAAGGTGTGGCAATGGGATATGTTTTATGATGGAAGGCTATAGGGCAATTGACTCCACCAGTAACCATATAACCTGAAAAAAAGTGCTTCCAAGGCCTTGTGGCTTTGCTGTGTGCATATGACCCTAACCCAACTGATTTCGAAAACCAGGCAGTCATGGGTGAGTTGGCGTCTTTTTGTTTCTGCAGGAAACTTTAATCATGGAGGGATGAAGAAAAGAGGAAAGCACAAATCAACCAATAGTCTTCCTAATGGTCACTCATTTGCCCTTGTGAACCGTAGTTGTTGATACTGTATGATTAATATTGTGGTGAAAAATATCTGCCACGATCCTTTAGCCCCTCACCAGTGCTGACCATGGTTGTTAACCACTATCATTGCTGCTAAGAATACCCAGCTGCAGTTCCGAGTTCCGGGAGTACCCCAGCTCCCGGTTGTGAACCTCGAGACGGAACTTGGTGGTACAGTGATGGTTGGCATGGGATGTTCGTGCCATGGCATGGGTGCGATTTCTTGAAACACGCCATAGTTGGTAATATCAATTTCTAGATAGCATAGATGATATATAGATGATTGCTGGCATGGTAACTTCCTCATGAGCGATTCTCATTGTTGGGAAGTTGATGACGCCAACACCAGCCGATTCACTCCATGAATTTGACCCCACCCATCGTTCACCATACCAGCGACTGCTCGCTACAACTTGATTGCGACGGGAGGTGAACATCCACGGAGTGCAGGACACTGTGGTCGACTATTGCCGGGGGAGTGAGGTCAACTAGTGGGGGAAGGTTCCACCAACCCCCCAGCGTGAAGGTTGCTTAAGAATTGTCGGTGAATATTGGTAGCGGATATACATGGTGAATCTTGTTTAGGTGATTGTCAGTAATGGTTGAGGATCAAGAATGGTTAAGGATCGACATCGATGGGGACAATCATCAAGAACATCTCCAAGATCAATCAGCACACAAAGAGTCATACAGCAACGGCTTTGTTGCTGGAATTTGTGCATCATAAGTGGCACAGTGGTTTGATTTAAGAAAGAATCGATGCGGTTTTTGTGTGATGGCACTCCATGGACTCAGCATATCAACCCTCCGAGGCCCGGGGCACACCGAATTGCTGGAAGTTCCCGGGACCCCTGCGCGGCGTGGCAGCGCCAGGACTGTGTGGAGTATGCAGCAGAAATTTGCTGCCGCAATGCTGAGGTGCTTGGCGGACCAATGAACGGCCTAATCATCAAGGTTAAGCCACCAGCTGACGACTTGACATATGTAGTGACCTGCTGTCATGAGTACCTTCCTAGAATACCTATGAATCAGGTGACCTGGAAGTTACTCATGAAAATGCTAGGTAAGCCGAAAGTTCATGGTCACAGATTAGCCTCAGCTGGTGCGATGGCTGACATCCAGTGCAAACTCTGAACCATCATTGACCTTCTCTAATCCTCATTGAACTTTGTTAGCCATGCCATCACAAGCCAACATTGACCCCCATTAGCCATCACTAAGTTCCTCATTTCCACCGGCTTCATTTCATGACCCTGCAGGGCTTCGGAGATTCGTCAATGACCAGTGACAGCGTCGCCAATATCGATGCCAAGGCGCTACCGACAACTTACAAGCTGGCGCCCCCAACTGTTAAAAGCTGGTCAAACAAAATCCAGCAGTCGTCAGTCATATCTACCAGTAAATCGGTGACCAACAGCTATGTTCACCAACAAATCACATTTGACATAGTTGGTTTTGCTCAATATCTCGCAAATGGCCAGCCTAATCAACAGTGCCAAGCAGCATTGATCAGCTTTTTTAGCTGTTGCTGTTGAGTCATCGGATGTTGGTTGCCATGATTGAAATACCAGAACAGCCCACGCAGGAAAATCTGGAAGTGAATCTGCTGGTTCAATGGCGGCTAGAAAACACAATGTGCAACAATATGGGTCAGAGATGGTGTACAGTAAGCATCATGAACTCAACTGTATGGTATTAATGATGAACATGGTCATCAGTGAGTGGTTGTTCATGGTTACTGGTTCATGATGCTTACTGGCTCATGGTCAATGATGCTTCCGCCCATCACCGGTGCTCAACAACGGTTGAGCATGGCAGCAGCTGCCAGGGCCAGATCGGTGGCATGCAACTGGTGATCCATGAGGGTGCCTCAACCGATGCCCGGAGCTCCAGCTGCTGCGTTGGTGCTGGCCCTGCTTGGTGCTGGTTGGATTTGGTGCACCCTGGAGGTCGGAGGAGCCAAGTGAGTTTAGTTGCCATGATGAAGGATGGTGAGGAGTTAAGAATGATGGTGAGGGAGGATGATCCATCATGGCCAACAATGGCTATCAAGTGGATGGTAGTGATGCTTAACAATGTTCAAGGACACTGATGTACAAATGATTTTATCACCAACCGTATGTTCACCACAACGCACAATAACTGCGCTTATGCTTCCTGCACGGGCGACCCATCCCAATTCCAAAGCAATGGCTGGAAGACTATCCATACAGGTGCTCGAGTTTCAGTCATGGCTGGAAAGCTAAAAGCATTCTGTGCCTGAAAATCACATTGAATGATTAACCAGTAACAAAAGGTTTACAAACTCGGAGAATTGCCATCACTAGCCACAAACTGCCATTCAAGGTTCGATGATTTACCAAACTTCAAAGCTTGGTTTCTTGAAGTCATTCGCGATCAGAGTAGTTCTTAGGGTTTCTTACCATGTCTTCCCCTTTTCTAATGCTCGGCCTCAGGTTCCAGTCATGGTCCCACAGGGAGATGGCAAGATGAAGGCAGGGTGAAGGAGGATGGCTCGGGATGGGTCGAGGTGATGGTCAGTGATGCTTTTGAGCCGTTAATTATGGAGCAGAATTATAAGTGCCAGTAATTGATGTTCAAATAAAATGAGTTCTGACTGGTAAATTATGTAACGACTTATATAGTGGGTTTGTAGAGCTAGTAGTGGAGTTGGTGTGTAGTGGTCGATGATTACGTTTAAAACGGCACCCATGCTGTCTTTGCGGAACTCAATAGCCTATTAAAGTACCAACCGGTGAACACTTTCCAATGAGGAGAAGCCTTTCCTACAGAAAGGTGTCTTTGGGGGCTTCATCTTGGAAGCAGCACTGGTTAACAACCAAGGTTAGTCCCCACCATGGTTTGATGTTTCAGCCACCTGCTGATGTAGCCCAGCAACTTCAACCATGGACCACCGCTGTGTCCAGGTCAGATGGACCCTGCCGGAAGAAGCCAAGCAGACCATCGTGAAGCTCCTTGATGACTTGGAATGCCGGGCTGGTGTCTTGTGACATCTGCAGGTTGAAAAGTTTAGCCCTTCATTTGGGCATCCCAAACAAGTATTCATAGCATGCAGATTTAACTAAGGAAGTCCCTGAGATGGTTTTGGGGGCCAAAGAAGGGACTGTCTATCAATCCATGTGGTTTTGGTCGTCAAGAGTGTCACACCGGAGAACCGCTCGCTTCCTTCACATGACCGAATCGATGACTTTTCTGGTGTTCTTGATGCAGATGCCTCTTGAAATAGCCTTGGGTACCTCCAGGAGTGTCACCGTGTGTCACCTACCTTTTCTCAGTAGAGGTAGTAAGGTGACGCATCCTTCCCGTGGGGTCACCACCATGGGGTCCAGGTGCCACAGGGGGGTCCAGTGGAAGCCGTGCAACGCTCCAAGGCTTCGCCGTGTGGGCAACCAGAATTGGTACCTCTGCACGGGCGGTGCCATTGCTGCGCCGGCCAACGAGACCCTGGCCACGGGCTTGGAAGAGGGCATCGAATACGAGGCGAGATGAGATGTGTGGCCAGGAAGGTTCCCAAGCTGAGTTTCAGATGATGGTGGTGGTGATGGTGATGGTGGTGACCAATGTTGCTATGAATTATTATGAAATACTATCATTATTCATTACTTACTAGTCTCGTTATGATTATTATTGTTATTCTTTATTGTTATTTTTGGATTGCGGATTTTCTGTTCTGAGACACTCAGCTGAGAAGTCATACTTGGCAAACGGGGCATGGTTGCAGTTCTGGCAAGGCTGATGGGATAGCATATGAAAGCCGCTGTGATCCCCAAGGGTTGGAAAACAGATGGGCTGTTATTGAAACCTGAACCGCAACTTTCAAACAATTTACTTGGGATGATGCCAAGGATTGCGCTGATAGAACTCATGCACAAATGGGTAAGGCTGGTGAACTACTTCCAAGTGCACGCATCCCCTCAATGCGCAAGTAAGTAAGTGGTAACATTCAAAGCGGTAAAACACGATTATGACCATTAACTGGTTTCACCATTAGCTGGTAACATTTTACCATTAGCTAATGTTACCAGTTAATGGGAATGTTGGTAAGATTCTGAGCGATTAGCTGGTAACATTCCCATCAACTGGTTTCACCATGCTACTACTAGCTGGACCAATGCAACTGGTAGCATTCACTAGGTTCATTGCAATGGCTTCATTCACCAACTACCAGTCAATGATCCACATTCATCAACTTGTAACATTCGATGGTATGATCCACTTTGTTTGGGCTCAGCATGGCGCATGGCTTAACACCGCCAATGCTGCGACCCTGCCGGGTAGGCCATGGTGAGTTTCTTCATCAACAACCGATGGTGCTGCGAATCAGCCATCAGCAAACCAGCTTGCATAGGCCAGCGGGGCAAGGCTGAAGCATCAGTGATCCATTGATTCACCACCAGTCTGTCATCAGATCATCATTTTTTCGCGAAGCAATGGAGATGACACGATGAGTTGTTGTCAATCACAGTGTCACCTGGTGTAGCTTTTGAAAGACGTGGATTTTCTGAGATCTTTTCAGCTTGGGTGAAGCTGCAGTTTGGAGTGCAGAAAGACTAGGAGATGCCAGCATGATTCCAATTGTCGTGCACAACTTCATGATTATATACTCTTGTCACCATCGTTGGCCTGTAGATCACCATTGAATTATTGGTCATTCTAACAGGTTGCCCCTTGGTAAGTGATTGGTGATTCTTTGGAGCCTTTGCAATCCAATATTTGGCAATGCATCAGATTTTTAATAAGTTGTGTGGAATCGGCAAACCACTCCTCAGATTGCTTGTACATCGTAGGCACCCATATATAGGCATCATCACGTCATTTTTCAATGATCATGGTGGGGACACCTGCAGCCCCACTGACAAACATTCGGGATGTCAGGATGGCAGGCTAGCACACAAGGTTTAAGGTTTCATGGTTTCTGGTTGCAGAGCCTAGTGGAGTCTATTGTGTCTTGCAGAAGCTGTTGCCATGGTAAAGCACAAGCAGACGCCAGGGTTGCAGCCGACGTCTGTATCCTTGATTTGCTTACTATGGAACCTACATGTTGGTGTTTCAAACAATGATTGGCACCCTCAGCCATCCCTAAGATACCATCACGTTTACTAGCCATTATATGAACCATCCTGAACCATCAAATATCAAGAAATTCTTTTATTGCTTATGTGATGTTCATCATAATCAACCATCATTGACCAACACTAATCATCACTAACCATCATCAGGTCAACCATCATCAACCATCATTTGCCATCATCATCCAATCATGAGCCAACTACTATTGAATCACCTATTTCATTGCTAGTAACCACCATTATCGCTGGTAATTACCTTGCTGGCTTATCTAAATCTAAACCAACCATTTATCATATTGTTCAATTATTGCTTGTTCTATGACATCTTGTTGAAATACCATTGATCCCTAAATGTATGCTAACTTCTATGGCATATTGTATATCAATATGCCATACAATATGTTCTTCGAAATATCATTGATTCTATGATATCTGATATCTTACAAATATGCTAAATATTCAACTTTTCGTGGATATTAACCTTATCGTTCGGCTATGCAGCTGACCTGCACGACAGGTGAGCTGAAGTTGCCGGCACCGCCGCCACAGCCCAAGGACCCCAGGGACGGGTGGGTGCAACGTGGCAAGCTGGGAACCAATCCATTGGGGAGCCAGGCTGGTGGGATATCCATTGCTTCTAAGCCATCCAAATCTGGCGAACTTCCCTTGGCAAAGCTAGGCTTGGCTCGACTCTTTCGCAAGACGCTGGGACTCAGTTGGGAGTTTCCGAGCTTTTTGGAAGACTTGGGCCCCCAAGATGTAGCTTGCTTCACAACCTCTTGCAGCTACTAATAGTATCAGCGGGACTTGGGGTGTGTTGGGTTCTTCATCTTCTTTCGTGATAAGAACTTTTGTATTTGGTCATGGCGCTATGCTTAGTGGTTACTTCATCGGATTTGTGGGTTTGTACTTGCACCCCCCCCAAGAAGCAATGACCCATGGCAGCTGCAATATGAACTGATGATGGACAACGCTTCAATCAAAGCTGAGATCATCATCATCATCATCATCATCATCATCATCATCATCATCATCATCATCATCATCATCATCATCATCATCATCAATGGCGCCTATCCATGGGGAAAACTCGGACCTAGTTCATCGGTCAGTAGATGACCTCTGGATTTACGAGGCTTAGCTTACAAGTTGGACCCGTAACTAGCTATAAGTTGGGTTATAACTAGGGTAACGACGAGTTATGGTACATACAACTTGACTTCAATGGCCTTACAAAGCAAGTCATCACGTTCAGGGGTAGATTTGTTCAATGACAATGGCATGGAGTCTACGCTTCTATAGGCATCGCTTTGCCCATGGATTGCGTATACTCCCATGTTTCCCCCCCTGAAACAGACTAAGAGCTCTCAAAATGCACTCAGATCCCCCCAACATTTCTACCTGAGTTATTTATTGTTCAGGCGCCCCGCTCGGCCCACCTTGTACCTGAACGTGTTCTACTGTGAATTTCTTGGGGAAATCACAGGTGCACAGGTCCGCTTTTTGGGCTGTGACATGCTCCAGGAGCCTCGTCTCTATGTCATGGACGTGAGCCAAGGCGGAGTCTCCGGTTGTCCACGACTCACCCCAGCCATTCACCGGGCTCCATGCGTCGTTGCCGGCACAGGGAGGGTTAATTTGAGATGCTTATTGAATGCTCATTTATGTATATGTTATTGAATGATTACCTAGTTCTAAATGGTTACTCAATGAAACTTGTTGGTTATATACTAGTTACATATTAGTTTAATTGATGGTACATCATGGCTGCAGTATGGTTACTTGCATGTCAACCATGGTTAGGAATGGTCATGCCAGTTCTTTTGGGGGTCAATAATTACGAGCAGATAGCCAAGATACATTGACCGTTAGCTCTGGTAGCATTTGATGATTTGAGAAGTTTTGAATTTGAAGGCCAACAACTGTAACTGAAGCGCCATCATACATGACCCTTGTTAGGTGATTCAACATTGTTGTTAGCCATGATTGATGATTGTTGCTGGTCACTGCTAGTCGCCGATGGTTGTCATCAAACAGCTATGAATCATCCACGAAAAGTGCATTTGATGGCGAATTTGAATGCAACTGAAGTGTGATGATGTACAATCATTCTTGTATTACACAATTGGAATATCGATAAACACAAATGACACTTTTCGGGCGCTACTTCCTACACAGAAAACTATCGGCTGTCACCTTTCAACATCGATAGATTCACAACTAGCACCCAAGGCAATAGTGTAGGGGAGCGACTAATCTTGGGGGATGGACACATACACACACACACATGTTTATGAACCATCGAACGCCCAACAGAATCACTTGGCAAGTCGATGAAGAAATCTGCTACCGTGAAAAAAACGCCATGTTGAGAGGACGCATGATGATGGTGATGATAGTGATGATGATGATGATGATGATGATGATGATGATGATGATGCTGTGGTTATGTCCTATCAACCTTTATTTTGCAAAAATTACCGACCATGATTAGATAACCACAACTCTGATTTGTTATTGTGGCGTCATCCCGATCCAGTGTCAATGGACGAGTCTGCCATCGGACCACCACCATCGCCGCGGAGGCATCATGAGAGTGAGATGGCAGTACTTTACTTGTGTGCGCCTGCAGGGCAGCCAACTGGTGGCAACCCAAAACATGGCCAGGCAGAGCAAGCTACACCTAAAGGACACCCATATGTACTGGAGTGGGTGGTATCCATTTCACGCGATTTGGTGGCAGGAATCATGATCATGATCGGTGGATAAAATAAAAAGCTCAGAATGATCAGATTGTTGCAATTTGTTCATGGCAATTGTTGGCTGCTCAGCTTGTGCTGGGACTGGCGGAAAGACTGATCACATGCATTCCGAAACAACATGCACCGATTAGGGACCCAGCCACGCTGGTGCTGTTCGCACTAGCAGTTGCTGCTTGAAACTGCGCTACATTTAATTGGCTTATCAACCAACAACTACTCAACCGAAACTGGCTATTGGCCCAACTTCTTTCAGGTTTAACCGGCTGAACCAAAAATCATCTACCTAGGTGGCATCATCCCATTAACTACCACATTCTTATGGCATCATCCCCATATCAATCACCACATTCTTAACTCGGTCGCATCTGCGGGAGCCCCGTGGGTTGGGCGTGGTCCAGGTACCTCCGTTGTTGGGCGCGCTCGTCCGATTCCGAGCCGTGGGCGCCCGGAAGTGGCTCTTCGTGCGCCTGGCGAGTTGGAGCGACAGCTGTGGGAAGCCGTGGGAGCGATGGCGGGTCCCGGGTGGTGGTGCAACATGCGGGAAACTCGGTGGTTTGTCTCAACTGGCTATGGGACATATGGATGTAGCAGAACCCGAGACTCTTGTGGGAAGTGATTGTTGTTACGAAGCACTCACCAAGATGATCATCAGGGAGCAGTGGTTGCTCAGTCTCCCGCTGCTCCGGCTGAGTAAAATGACTGCAAGTCATAAAGTGTCACCGTTTCTTTCTCATGGTACAAGTAATGAGCTGATCAATGATGCAACGGGAATCCGTAGCAGCATGATGGAGGAATTGGCATAGATACCGTTGCCAAACATCTTTAACCATTGCTAAACATTCATAATCCATCATCAACGGGACAATGAATGACAACCATTGATACTACTACCTGATGGCACCTAGTATGAATCTGAATTGATGAACCGACGGATTCTATGGTTTCAATCGGTATTGGGTTCATGTATTCTTGACTGATGAAGTCCACCGCATGATGCCAGCCCTCAGATTCCACAAACCTGGGCTGGACTCGAAACTGATCATAGATGTGAAGCAGCAACACTTGTGTTTTCAATGGATGACCCATGTCGATGGTTGTACGAACAGCCGTCTTAACATATCAAGAATCAGCAATTCGAAGTCAGCACCAGCCAAAAACCATCAACTCCAGCGAATTTTTCCGGTGAAATTGCAATGTTCAGCAACTAATCAGCCAAAAAAAGCGAGGATCATCGGCTCCGGCTGAGTTCCCCCTGAACGGAGGTGCCCCAGCCACTTGGAGCAGCATGGGACGTCCCACCAGCAGCTGGGCCAGGCTCATCCCACCACTGGAGCTCTGATGGATGTCTCTCCTGAGAAGGACCGAAGCTGTGAGGCGGTGCCATGGTGGTCTGTGATGGTTTCAACTCATGGGCTTAGTAAGGGATCAGACATTGGTTGGGTAGGGACTTGTCAATGAGTAGCTAATGGTTAGACATTGGTGGGTAGGGGTTAGTCAATGATGAGTCAATGGTGAGGTCATGATGGGGAATGACTCTTGGTCAGTAATGCTTAGTCAATGGTTGGTTTATGATGAATCAGGCTTTGTGATGAATTGTTGGTAGTTGATGATTAAGAATGACTGATCATGGTTGGTGATGGTTCGTGATGGTTCGTGAATGATTCCTAGTAAGCAATGATGATTGATAATGGTCCACAATATTTGATACTGATTGGGTGATAGGTGTTTGCCAAAAAGCCACTTAGACTATAGTCAAACTAAGCTATGAATCTGCTGGTAGTTAAGCATGGCTGTTACTTTGGTACTTAATATCCCATATCAGGAGCAAAACTTTCGCAGATGACAAGTGGTTCAGTATATTTGCATCTACCATACTATCATAAACTCCTTTACTATCCACATTCTCCAAAATCGAGTGGGAAAAGTCGTGAAAAAATAGCCATGTGTTTCCCCGGCAAAGCTGAACAATCAGCTATTCAGAATACCGTTTTGTCCACCGCAAACGAGTCGGGTTACCCCCTGTGATATTGACGCACCCGCAACCGGCTGAGCCCTAACCTTGACCACCGTGCGAACGGTTGTGCCAAGCCCGGGGCACAGGAGCCAGAACTCATTCCCTATCCTCAGGCGGACGTGAATGTGTCGGAGCCTTTGAAGCTCGCAGGGATAGCGACCCTTCGAGGCCAATGGGTGCCTTGATCGTAACTTGTGATGCTTATTGTGGTTGTATTTCTCGACTTCATAATAAGCTGATCGTACTTACGATAGTTATGGTTATAGTTATGGTTATTGTTTTTTTCGTTATTATTCATGATTATTTTTATTTTTCATTTTATTATTGTTATTACTATTTTTCATTATTGTCAATATCATTAATATCATTACGGTTACAGTTACGCTACCAATCAGCTGATTCTCCAGCTCACGGTGAGCCGATCATTGTTGAGTGGCACCAAGGCGAGGGCTTCCCCTCGGCATCCGCTTCGAAGCCTGTGTGGCCTTCAGGCGTGGCATGGGGCCCCCTGGGCCGTGCCATGAGTTTGGCTGGCAAACTCACCTGGTTGCGTGGAAAATCCACCATTTATAGATTTTATAGCTAGGTTGTACCTGTGAAAATGGTGATTTTTGGCTCAAGCAGGTTGGTTTGTAACTAGGCACTAGCTCACTAGTGCCAGAGGGTAATCTTTGTAACTCATGGATCAAGGATGGAGGGGATCAGTGAACTCCCATGAGAATGTTGGTAGTCAATGAAATCTTTGTTCCTACTGGGTCAAGAATGAAGGTGACTAGTGAATTCACGGAAGAATTTCAGTTATCCCCCACATAGCTGTAATGAACAACAACAGACTGTTACTGTATTACTTTACATCATTCTAACCAGGCTTGGCTGTAAGGGTGTCACCGCTCAACTATCAAGATCTGATTGTCGAATGAACAGGTCCTTTTCCGCACATCGGCCGTTGGGAGGATGAAACCCGTATTTTTTTGGGCACACTGAGCAGGCCTGGATTCCAAATTCAAAGAAGTGAGCCGAAGAACGACTGGTTCGTTTTTGGTCACCCAGGCGCCATTGGTTGTTTCAACATTGCCATGTCCATGTCACGCAGGCGGTCCCGCGCAGCTGTGTGAGATTTTCTACAAGATATGCAGCGCATGGATCATTCAGAGTGTATTCGCTTAACGTTTTCAATGGCAGCACATGGATGATCATTGACATGTGCTTCATGGCCGTGCTTGAAGGGCCAGTAGATTTGGTGACTGGTCATCAATCAACGAGTTGGTTGGTTCATCGATCGTTCCCTTCACTGAGTGGCGACTGGTTGATATTGGAACCGCCATGGCGCGCTTTCTGTGGCTGGGGGGCCCCG
>VSDK01027580.1:190160-233453 GCA_009767595.1 Symbiodinium kawagutii
CATTCCTGGGTCGATCGGATGTGGTGCCGGAGGCTTACAGCGACCTGTTGGATGAGATTCGACGCCAGGGACAGCAGAAGAATCTGCAGATCATCTTGGCACCAAGTCGTGGAAGTTTTCAAGAGATGGAACCAGGCGTTCAGAAGTTGCTGGCGCAACATTCAGGCCATGGACGCGGAGTTGATACTCATAGGAAGTGCTGATTTAGTTGGAATGGTTTATTTTCCAAGCCATGTCACAGTTCGCTGTTTACTGACTGTGGCTTGTGAGCTGGTTGACCATCCAATGGTCCTATGACTCAGTACGTGAGTTGCTGCTTGTGACTGGTTCCAGCAGCTCGACATCAACGTTTCTCCGCCCCCACCTTTCGGATGCCCAACCCCTGGTCCCCCTTGGTCCCCCTTGGTTCCCCTTGGTTCTTGCTGGGTTATTGCTTGGTTCTCCCTTGGGCCCGGCGGCACAGGAGCCTCCGTGGTGTACATGGGCCACGGCATGGGCGACGGTGGCGCATCAGCGGCGCAGCACTATGCCAGCAGCAGATCTGGCAGCGTGGTGCTGCTGGCGGGCTTCCTGGAGCGCAGCTGGCGCCCGGAGATCGTTCAATGCGCCAAGACCTGGGAGATTCAACCCACGGTGAGGTGGGGATGCGCCCGGTGAATGTCACAGGACCCCTTGCAGCAAATGTGTGTTGAGTTGGCTAAGCAACTCTGATCAATCCTCATCTTTTCCCTTGAGCTGTTGGATGCGCCCAGGAAATGTGTTGAGCTTCTAAGCAGCTCTGATCATTCAGCAATCCTCATCTTTTTAGAAATCGATTTCCCCCCTTGAGGTGTCAATTCACGGCTTTGCTTGGAATTTCAAGGGGCTCCCCTTGAGGTGTCCTTCCCTTGACCAGGTGTCCCAAGGGACTCTGCCCTGGTGGCTACTTGAAGGATGGCGTTCACAACTGCTCGGGTCCAGCTGTACCGTCGCCCAGCTATCCTCTGCCAACGCTGAGCATCGGAGGAGAGCTGGATGGCGTCGTACGCGTCACGCGCCTGGCTGAGGCATGGTATACTCAACGAGACCTGCAGCAGCATCAGGCGGGGACCAGGGCCATGAGATTGTAGAGAGTCACTAGAGAGTTTGGTAGAGATAGGTTGATCGATTCATAGATTGATGAGCATTTTGAAAGAAATATATCAATACATGCGTGTGTCCACATGTATAGTTACTTAACGTTGCGTGCATGTACATATGCGCTGAACTCTCCACAAATCACTTTGGTCAATATACCGCAGATGTAGGTAAGAATGTAAAGGATGCCATGGTGACTCTTGAGACAATCTACCACACGGTAGGAGTTCCTATCCATCAGAAAGGCATGTTGGTGTTTCAGCCTCGTGTTGCTGTGTTCCTGTCCCACTCAGTATTGATGTTTCGCCATCTACACTGGGCCATCATCACAACCGTTGTAATGTCATGTATGTTTGTCATGGATATTATCATAGAAAATATAAGTTAGAAGTCTAATTGGTATACCTTGATTATGAGTATAGCCATTATAATGTTCGTACAAATAGCCGTCATCAATGATGGTAGTAGCTATGATCAATGATGATGGCATGACAAGACCATGATATCAACATCAGAATTTCAACCCCACTATTGGTAATGCTTGTCATTTTCCTACCTCTGATCTCATCCCAGTATTGAAGTTGCTCACTATTCTCAATCATCGCAATTAGCAAAAACTAGTCGTCATTACTGAAACCGTTATTGTCCGAATTATCAAATCGTTGTTCATAAACATGGTCAATTCTCAAGGTAGTTTTCAACCATTCCCAACCATTGACTGTCAATTCTCAAGGTAATTCTCAACCATTCCCAACCATTGAGCCCCGTTCGCCAAGGTGAAGTTGGTCATGGGCATGAGCCACTCCGACCTGATCTCTTCAGATAGCATTCCCAGCTCCGTGGCGGGTCGAGATTTGCCATCCGAATGTGGACCCAGCAATGCTCGAAGTCAGGCTGGAGACAGCTGGCTGCCAAAGGGGATGGATCAATGCTTGCATAGTGTGGCATGTTTAGACATTTCTTGTCCATTTTCAACTAAAATCTATATACACATCTTTTTATCAACTCAAAAGATGCCAATCATTTCATTTGTTCCTGGGGCCCCTACTTGTGCGCTAGGGAAGTTGGCATCCAAGGATCGTCTCTGTCAGGTGGCGACTCTTGTGGTGGACTTCCTGAACGGTGACCGCACTCAGCAGCCGCTGGAAGAGTTCTTCGAACCGTTCGTAGAGCTGTTTGTGAAGCAGGACTGACGCGCTGCAGCCCATGGCGAGCACGGCAGTGGATATGTGGTCCAAGTTCATCCCTACAGATACTTTTGTTACATGAGAGGAATGTGTCGAGGAATGATGGCAGGGAACCTCTAGTGCTGGCTGCACTGCGAAGCTCGCACCAACTTATGATTTTGATCCACTCTTAGCTAAAATTAAGATTGAGCAGATCAACCCATCCTGAATCCAGCAGCCATCATCACCTGAGCGTTTCACCCACCTTCACCCCGCACTCAACCACCACTCAACCACTCCTCAGCCTTCACCTCCCCTGGGTTCCTAGGGCCCCCCGGTGCCGCACCGGGAAGGAGGGCTCCTGGTGGTGGACGTCCCACAGCGACGAGCTCGGCTCCAGCCGCGGGGGCGCCCGCAGCGCAACGAGTTCCGCATGCTGAGCGATGAAGAGCCGCCTGGGAAGCAGTGGAGGATGGGGAGTGGTGGGGGGTGGTGGGGGGTGAAGGGAGGGGTGGTGAGGGATGGGAGGGGTGAAGATTTGGAAGATATGATGGTGGATTATGATTCACGTAGGAGTAAGTGGTGATGGTTGAGCTGATAATGGACTGATGGGATTCAGGTTGGTGAAGCTTGATCGACTGTTTGGTGAAGCTGAGGAGCTGAGCGGTGGCGAAGGGTGGGTTGGTGGGTTCATTGATGCCAGGGTGGTTGATGTTGAGGTGGACTTCAGAGGGGCCTTGGGGGAGTTTCACACCTTCATTTGGATGTTTTGGGTGGTCACTATGAAGGATCTCATGACGTCTGGCATCATAGGCACTATCAGCATCCGTTGGTGATGGTTGGAACCGAACACTAGCTACAATGCGATTTCTTGGGATTGGGATGTAAACAATCATTAGTTACAGTCATTTTTGATCTGTCTCTTTCTGCAGTTGATAGTTGACCAACATAACCTCACTAATTTTGGCTATTGTCGGTTTTCAGGTCCTGGGATGGCCCATCAATGCCATCAGTTTACCATGATTCGACGATCATTTACCGATCACTTAACCTTCACTGAACCATCGTTTGCCCGTCACAAACCTATCACTTCACCATCAGTTAACAACCACTGTTTACCCATCACTATTCCATCAAGTTCAAGCATCAAGTTCAACCATCAAGTTCCATCAAGTTCAAGCATCACTTTCACCCATCATAACCCATCAAGTTCCACCTGTTTTAGCCCAGGTTGATCCCTCCCTACTACCGCACCAAGCACCGGCCCAACATCACCGGCTCCAACACCAGCGGCCTCGACAGCATCACGGTGGCGCAGCTGCGCTACGTGGAGCTCTCCGTGCTGCAGGTGGCGGCGGGGCTCAACGGCTGGGCGGTGATCAAAGAGGAGAAGGCGGGGCCCGTGGTTGGTTGGTTGGTGACGGTGGGTGACGGTGGGTGATGTTGGTTGGTGATGTTGGTTGGTGATGTTGGTGGGTTGATGAGTTGGGTTTGATGGTGGTCCATGTTGGTCGAAATACTGTATGGAGGATCAGTATCAAGGATAGGTAACGATAGTAACAATCATGCACCATTCTTTGATGCTTTTGCAATGACAGGTTGGAAGTTTCTCGATGACTTACCATTGGTTGATGGCAGTGGTTGGAGCCCTGGGTGTCATCATCCTGTGTGACCAGTTGGCGTGGTGCGGTCAGGTGGTCAGGGGTGGTTGGTCCAGGGAAATGCCCTGAATTATCCCTGTTGTTGGTTGGATTCTGTAAGCTCCAGTGAGAAAAACGGGATAATACTTGGACTAAAGGATTGAACATGCATGAAACATATGTTTCAAAGAAGAGACAAGTGAGGAGGTCGAGGAATGAAGATGGAAGAACAAGTGATGAGTGTGCCGTGTAGAGGCAAACAGTATGTGCTCATGAACCTGTAGACATTCATGTGCAGGTGTGCTTGGAAACACGTCATAGATCTATCCCAGGCGGTATGCATGACACAAAAACACACAAACGTCCGCATGGACATAATGTGTCTCTCACCATACACACAGATTTTTTTTGACTTTGCCAGCAGTCCGGGAGCTGCTGACCTACACAGATGTGTATCTATCAATATGCATTTTCTATACAGATGTAAAAACGTACATTTTATCTACATCAATGAACACACATATTTCATATTTCTATCTATATCTATCTGGGTGTTCTCAAAACAGGGGACCCTCATATCATCCTTCCTATTGAGCATTAACAGTAACCAACCACAGCTCTGGGGTTCCCCGTCACTGCCTTGAGAAGCCACCAGGGGCATGTCCCGCATCCAGGCCGGTGTCCTGGCCGATCGCAAGTGGGCCATCAAGGACGATGGAAATCTGCCCACCTCGGCCATTGAAATCGCCAGCAAGTTGGCCAGTCGCGAGTTGGCCTTCAAGGCGCAGCTGCTGGGGTGCTGGGGAGGGGCTGGGACCCTGGGACTTCAGCTTGGGGGTGGTGGCCTTGTGGATCTTCAACGACGAGACTTGCCTTGTGGATCACTGCAGAATTGCCACCGCTGATGTCGGATTATGTTCTCTGGCAGGAAGAGGTTATGCCTAAACCTGGTAGGTTCACCAGAATTTCAGCGGTGCAACAAGATCCATTGTTGGAGGATCACTAGCTGGAGGCATTCAACCGGTGGTTGTTGATCCACTTGCAACCCATGGAACTGTAGGAATCCCCTTGCTTGATTCTCCAACTGCCAGTTAACCACCACAGACCACCGTCGTTTGACCATCATGAATCAGCATTTTATACGGTGTAGCCATCATTTCACCACCACAAAGACCATTAATCATCATTCAGCCACTCCTTAACCACCATCAATCACCATTCATCCTCATTTTCGCATCTTCAATTGCCATGAAACCACCATAAATCATCATGTAACCACCATGAACCACCATGAACCACCATGTCACCACCATAAATCATCATGTAACCACCATCAGCCACCATGTCACCGCTACAAATCAGCGTGTCACCACCCTTCACCACCCTTCACCAAGCGCCTCAAGCATCAAGCCTTTCCAAACACCGTAGCCAGGTCTGTGGCCTTGAAACTTCGCCGTCCTTGGACGATGGAGATCGCTGCAAGAGCATCAACCAGGAGCGAACTGCTGATGTGGAATAGAAATGCTTGTGGAAAAAGATTTTTCATAGAGGTTTTATAGTGGTTTTTAGGGGATTATGGGGTTTCATAGAGGTTTATAGTGGCTTTTAGGGGGATTATAATGGTTTACCTCTGTACAATTTTACGAGAAATTAGGATCAGTCCGTACGTGCTGTTGTTCTACTGGCTCCCTTTGTTGTTGGTTCGTTTTCGTCTTTGCCACCGCTGATCATCAATATTCGCATGATCCATCATTATCAAATGAATCACTAGGTCGACAGCAGTACTGTGCTAGCTCATTCGCTACTACTAGACACCATCCTGTGCAAGTGTTATCATTAGCTACTATTCACCGCTATTCATGGTTGACTTCTGTGGATTAGCCATTTTTTTGAACCATCACGAAACCTATTCTGCAGGATTATTTTCACAACTTATAACCATCATTTCACTCATTTGAATCATCATCTTTAGCTATATCCTTATTATTTACTCTTGGTATCCTTATTGATGGTACATATTGGTACATATTCACATACCATCCTTAGTTGAAGAATCAACATCCCAACATCTCAACATCAACCCACCAACCAACCCACCCACCAACCTGCCCACCGCTTCAGGAGGCCTACGACTTGGCCCTCAAGATGTCGTCTCCCAGCGCCTTGCGCCGGTTTCAGCGGATGGGGCGGCCCCTGGTGATGGCCGCGGATCGGAAGCCCACGCCACCTGCGGGGCCCTGGTGGATCTGGAGCTACCTGAGCTTCACAGAGAAGAGCTCCGAGGTTCGGCAGCGGGATTTTTTGTTAGCGGTTAGTACTGTTAGTTGCACCTGAGGGTTGTACCCTGTAGAGGGACTAACCCTTGCAAACATGAGTAACTAGCGGGTTAGTTGCACCTGAGGGTTGTACCATGAATTGGGACTAAGCCTTTGTAAACATGATTAGCGATGCACATCCAAGTCAGGCACCTCAGCTTCGCGAAGGAATCTCTGTTGGAGTTCTGTTGGGTTTCGGTTGGATGGGGCTACCTTTGGTACCAGCTTAGTGGGGGCAGAGGTGTGGTATTTGAGTCTCTGGCTCAGTGTTGATGTGTCTTGCGATATGTTTATCTAAGTGTTTATTTGTCCTGCGATTGTTGGTGTTCTCTCCCAGTCTGTGTTCGGGTGTCTACAGGGGCGGGCCCTGGTTGGAGTTCAGTGGTACCGCTATTTTGCGTCTTGGACACCTTTGAATTGTTGCATTAGATGTTGCTTTACTATGCAGAAGTAGGTACAGCACATGAAGCTACTCATTGCAGATACACTGAGAAGTTGTTGATTTGGGATTGTGAACGGTGGGAGTGTATGATTTCCAGTCCAAGCCTACTCACTGCTAAAGGGGAAATGATGCGTGGGTCATGCATGTCCATCTATTCATCACATTTCTCCTAAAAGTCTGAGTACAAATCTAACTCAACCTAACCAAGTCCAAGCCTTGCAATCCCCTTCAAACTCAGATCACATCCCATCTGATCTACTTCAATCTGACCCAGTCGAATCTAGTATGGGCCAATGTCCAATGCCGTCCAAATCAAGTCTTATCTAATCCGTGCTCATACAGCCCAATTCGAATTATGTAACATTATATTTGTTTGGAATCAAATAAAGGTGAATGTGATGGAACCTGACCTTATATCTGAATCACATCTTTCAAGCTTGCTAATATGGAATCAAACCTAATCCAAACTGAATCAAAGTCTAAATCTAAACTGATTGATCAACCCCTCTTAATCTTATCTTATTTGCTCTCATTTTATCCATTTTTCTACCTGTGTACCTGTACCTGTTTACTTATTATCCATTCATAGGTCTAACTATCTACCGATCTGTCTATCTATCTACTTATCCTATCCTGCCCTGTCCAGACATATATTTCCTTGTCCTCTCCTGTCCTGTCATCTATCTATCTATATATATATATATATATATCCGTCTTTCTTTCTTTCATTCTTTTTTCTCCTTCCTTCTTTTTTTCTTTCTTTCTTTCTTGCTTCCTTCCTTTCCTTTCCTTTCCTTTCCTTTCCTTTCCCTTCCTTTCCCTTCCTTTCCCTTCCTTTCCTTTCTTACTTTCCTGCTTTCCTGCTTTCTTTCTTTCTTTCTTTCTTTCTTTCTTTCCTTTTTTCTATCTTTCTTTCTTTCTTTACTTCTTTTTTCTTTCTTTCTTTCTTTCTTTCTTTCTTTCTTTCTTTCTTTCTTTCTTTCTTTCTTTCTTTCTTTCCTTTTTTCTATCTTTCTTGCTTTCTTTACTTCTTTTTTCTATCTTTCTTTCTTTCTTTCTTTCTTTCTTTCTTTCTTTCTTTCTTTCTTTCTTTCTTTCTTTCTTTCTTTCTTTCTTTCTTTCTTTCTTTCTTTCTTTCTTTCTTCCATTCTTTCTATCTTTCTTTCTGATCTATTATTTGGGCATCTATGCATCACACATGCACTTCCTAGAAGCAAAGAAGGTATCCACATACACATTCTCAATCAGCAATCTGCGGACAGGTGGAAGTGGCATCCTGGTACGCCTTCTACCCGCTGTCTGGCCCTGCATATGGTGCTGGGAACCACTACTGCAAGCTACTCTCGCCCGCGCGCGCTTTGGAATGGATCTATGTGGATGGCTTGCGGAAAGCCAACAGCACCGTCTCAGTGATGGTTTGAAAGGCAGCTGGCAGCTGGTTCACCCAGAGACTGATAGGATAGCAGAACTCAATCATCCATTTTTTGATATTGTGCACATCGATTTCAGGTAAACTGCACTCACTCAGATACATGTCCCTGGCGTTTTTGGAGAAAAATGTATTTTCAAGTTTCGTGGTGAACCAAGATGATGAAGGCCTTTCAGGAATTGGAATTGGTCTCACAGCTACAGATTTCCGACCAATTCGAAGCAGTGAAGCAGTCGAGGAACCAACAATTGTGGGCGACTCCCATCCCCCAAGAAATCTAAGGGCTACCAGCTGGGTTGCGGAAAACACCTTGAAATCCTTAGCCTTGGCGGATGACCCAGGTGTGTTGAATCCCCAGGTTGGGAGACCCACATTTATGGCATCTCATAGGGCGAGCTATCTTGCCAGCCCAGGATGCCAGGTCTTATTTTGCTGGATCTCGAAACTGGAGGAAGCGAGGTGCATTTCTTGGCTGCTATATGTGATATCTATTTAATTATGTATATGCAAATATCCTTTGAGGCAGCAAGGGTGGTGTCGTCTTGCTTAAACCTGGAGGCATGATCAGAAAACAATGCACCACCACGCAGTAGAGTCCATTTCATCGTGCACCTCCGACTGGTAGCGCATGCGCCGAATGGTGGATGCCAGTCCGACTCATTTTTTTGCGCACAGAGATTCCAAAGCGCAGAGTTTTGCGTCGCAGTTTGGTGGTGTCATTGGGCTGAAGATTTGGGCAGATCAGCACCAGATGTGGGTTTCACGCCAAAAAAGGTTTAACACCATAAATGATGAATGTTGGATGATTTGGGGGTACCACCTTCTTGAGAAATCACCAGATCTATGATGTAACCCAAGAACTTGAGGCTGAATCTATCTGACCCCAAAGAACACCAGCACAGGTAGCCCTTTCACCATCGCCATTCCATTGGTCAAAACGATCATTTGAAGTTGGCCACCGATCACAATCACTGGTCAGGATAGGTTCCAGCCATGGTTATGGAACCACTCAGAACCATGATCCAACTATTTTGTTGCATGATTCACGTGTGGCAACTCAGTGGGTCCATATGTTCCATCCTCACCAGCCTTCCTTGGCAGCCCTGATCCTGGTAGTGATCATCAGCAGCCTCGTCTGCCAGCGACCAGTGAACTGGCAAGCTCCCATCAAGCATCAACAATTTGCATGGACAGAATGGCCAAATTGACCATGATCTATCATCCACCATTGTGCAGCATTGTCCAGCTATCCAAAGTCGATCGTAATCCCTACTTTGCTCGCTTCTGCAAAAGTCATGGTTATCCATGAAAGTAAGTATTGTTGGTCTTTATAACCACGACTACCGCCGCAAAGTATTTGACTTAGTGAATCATTGTTACGATGAAAATAAGGTACACACTAACCCTTACGTCTTTTTGAATAGAGCAAATAATTGTTTGTAAACTGATGATTATTGTTGCACACTAACCCTTATAACTAACAAAACTTATGGAATTAGGGGATTATTGGTACATACTGAACCTTATCAGAAATACCTATGGATCATACTGACCCTTACTACTAGTAAGACTTATGGATCAGCTGTTCAAATTCTCGGATGATTTGCCACGCCAGCTATAGCGAGCTGGACACCTCCTTCCTCCACCTCATCAACTGTTCCACAAATCCCTATGGACGATTCGTCAATTACTGATGGATATCCCACTGGTTCATAGCAAATGTAGATATCACCCTGGGTTCAACTAACACCAATGTGGAATTCACCCCTTTTTTCGACGGTTTTTCATGCTAAACAAAGCGATTGAAGCCACATCTATGGCGGTGGCACCAGCGGGGGGACCGCGCCAGGAACAAGTTGGGCACGGGACCGTTCTCAAAGGAGAGCGACATTGGACACATCGGGATGCTGGCTGCGAGATACTTGAAATGCACGTGACCGGGACCTTGAGGGTGGGGACATGGGACAGCGGATACCCAAGATGCCCAGATTTTGTGGCGGGCGTTCAGGTTTCAATGGAAACATGGGAGGGCGGATACGAACGCTGCCCAAATTTTGTCAAGGCTGAAGAGGCAACAGCTTAATCATGCAGTTTTCAAGACAGCTTTGGAGACAAGAGCTGTTTGGTTGAGCTGTTTTTGGTTTTCAGTTCACCAACAGCGCTTCACCAAGAGCGGGTCACCTACAGCACTGCAGTTTTGTGAAAGAGCAGCTGATCATTTTGGAAAGATTCCACCATCAGTGGATTGGTTCGACTGCTTGGTGCATTCTCGTCGTGGATGTTTCCTCAACCAACCAGGATGGTTGTTGGCTGTCCCCGGTGATTAAAGGTAACATGGAGTTTCGTGTAAGCAGCCATGAAGATCATTGAGTATGTGCCGCTAAGCCTTATTTCACCATCAAGTATGCGGCCATTGTTGGATCTCAAGCCACCAACCATCACACGTCTCCTGATCTACGCGCGGCACAACCCAGACTACTGAGATGGCCGGTTAGACCTCAACCCTTGAACTCCCATGGAAACATCATGGCATGTTAGTTTGCGGGAACATCTTCTGATCCCATGGATGGTTGGCAAGCCATGGTGGCGGGCCCAAGCGTTGGTCATGACTTGATCCCTGGGGCGGCGCCCCGGTGAGCCCTGGAGGTACTGCTTCACGGACTTCGATCTCCAAACGGCGGAGTACACCCGGGCACTGGAGAATTTCTGGTGCCCTCTCTGCCGCTTCAGGCGACGTGGGGGTTGGTGGTGGTGAAGCTTGGTGACTGAACCAGGGGAATCAGGATGGATTGGTGGATTGGTTGGGGGTTGATGATCAACAATGATAGATATGGTGACTATGGGTAAGAGCAAGCTAGTTATACAACTCGTAGTTGGTTACTTTACCCTAGTTACAAACTTTCGTAGGGTGCACAACTGTATTGAGTGTAATGGCCAGGATTTCAAGCATACATGATTGGAAGGGTCCAAGAGTCTAACCTTTCCGGAAGTGTTGCCGCTTTACGCGTCATCTGCAGGTATTTTCATCAGTTTAAGCAAACACATGTGCACTTTAACGGTGGTTGATGGTGCTACTGCCAAATGACAGTGAGAAGCCTGCTAGTTGGTCAGTGACTATGATCGACCCCGAAGTGCTTGACGAGAAACATCACAGTGCCGGTTGTCATCTTAGCCAACAATTCACTGGAAGATCACATTGCATAAAAGTGCTTGATCTCCACTTATGGTTCCCTCCACATTCAGTAGCTTTGCACAGGCACTTGGATCCGTTCAATGCCGTTGTGGACCAAGCAGGCTGGGCAAAGCGGCAAGACATTCACATTTTGCTGGCTTCGCAGTTGAGTGGTTGAAGTAGTTGAACTCACTCACTGGGTGTGCAAAGCTGAGGAATGAAGTTGTACATCTATCATTTGAAGTTGTCCAAAAGTTTGGCGGATCTTGATGCTCAGTGCTGCCCAGGCATCCTGAGACACCACATGTTCATGCGGCCAACGGTGTCCTTCAACCTCGACTTGCCAGAACTGAAGTGCGCCACGGGCGGCTCACATCAGCTTCACTGGGCCGAAGGGAGAAGCATTAAGCCCTCAAGGGACACAATTTGGGCGGTCAAGAAACAAGAAACAATCATTTGCACAAAGCAGCTGCACAGTGGGATGGTGTGACGGAGGGTTTTCTGTTTTTTTGTTTTTGTTGGATGGATGGATGGAGTTTGTTGATTACCAAGCATCTGGTTTTGGAATCAACAAACTATGGATGTTTCCCCTGGTTTTGTTGGATGTTTTTCTGATTAATTCCTTACAAAGCACTACTGTATTTGTTTCATTCCTCAAATGTTCGTAGCCTTGGTCGCACTGCATCCCTTGGGGAAGAACCAGATCGCAAGTCCCTGGGTGAAGGGCTGTGCTTGGCAGGGCCTGGCGTAAGGAGGATCAAAGTATCTTCGCGAGGTGCGTGGAGAGATGCAGATAGGATGGGAGATGGGGTGGGTGTTTGGTGGTGGTTTCGTGGTGAGGGTGATGATGATGATGATGATGATGATGATGATGATGATGATGATGATGATGATGATCCCACTGCTTAAGATTGTGGACTTTGGTGATGATTCCGCGAATCCAGGGCTATCCATGGAGCGAAAACACCAAGTACTTTGAGTGGCCTGGTTACTCGGGAAGGTTTCGAACCACATGGTACGAGTGATAGATGACCGACGACTGGTCTCACCTTACTGTCTGCACTGTGGTATAGGGTGAGACAGTTCTGTGGATGCTACCTGTTTTCCACCAACCTATTTGCACCTGAAAAAGTGTGTGCACTGAAGGGTTCGTACAGTAATAGGAAAGGAACCTGTGTAGTCTGAGGTGTTCTCACTTGGGCAGGGGCAATTCGCTGACCCTTATGTCAAATCGTTCCTCCATGTTTCATTTTTGAATGAAGTCTCCCACAAAACTGCGGGCGCAGGACCTCTCTTTCCGAGCTGCGTTGTCGTTTGGGTGCTCGCATTCCTTCTTGAGCATTAGGAGTCCCTGGCAGGCACAAGGAACTCTCTCTGTCTTACAAAACGTGTAACCGTCGTGTATTTTGAGACGTTGCAAAAACGTCGGAAGGCTGGCGCAAAATCATTGTGTCCGAAAAGGGTGACTTTTTCGTGGCACGCGCAGCGCTTCGTGATCTTGAGCGTTCTTTTGAATTGTTCGAAACGAGCGTTTCGAAACGTTCGTTTCTTGAGACAGTCATCGTTTCTGCATCTGAATCAAGATCATTTTGCGTGACGCGTGCAGCAGTTCGCAAGACTCAGGATCACTTTTCCGTGGCAGGTGCATTGAGGAGAGCTTCTGCCTGATCTTTCTTGTAAAGCTCCGAAAATACCCCTGCCAAGAATTATCTTTTGCCTTGTGCCGAGACCTTGCGCAAAGATTTCCTGCAGTGATCTTGCCAAGAGACCTCCTATAGAGATCTTCTACAGAGATCTTGTACAAAGAGTTCCTGCAGAGATCTTGCCAGGAGACCTTCTGTAGAGATCTTTTGCAGAGATATTGTAAAGAGCTTTCCCACAAGACCTACGTGACCTATCTTACCCCTTCTAGAGATCTGCAACAAGGATTTTGTGAAGAGTTCTCCTGCAGTGATCTTGTCAAGACACTTCCTATACAGAGCTTCTACAGGGATCTTGTATACAAAGATCTAAAATGCTCTTGCCAAGATATTCTATGTAAAGAGATCTTGTGCAGGGTTCTCGCCACGAGATCTCCAATAGAGTCTTGTAAAAAGACCATCTACAAAGATCTCCTGCTATGATCTTGCCAAGAGACCATGTTTGCATTCACATTGTGTCCTTTTCGCACTTCCTCCCACCACATTGTTTGGGATCTCTTGGCGCGATGATATTGCCTTGGCTCCCGCTTCTATTGGCGTGAATGGCTACATGTCCATGGGCATAAACACATATATCTACAAGTATGTACATATCTACATGTGTGCAAATCTATGCGGAGATGACTTCTTACACATAACTTACTGTACATGTTTACATTTCAACTCAGTACATGAATCTCTCCACACGCATCTTTCCATGGATGCCGACCACAGATCACAGGATTCCACACGACGGGTTCAGGTGTATCAAGGTGAACAGCGACATCGTAGCGCAGGCGATCTGCGCGCTGGGGGGTTTGGTAAGCAGGATCTCTGGCCATTGGTTGTTGATGGGCATGAACCTATGAGCTGGGTAGCACAAGGAGTATCCGATGCTGGTTCTTCTTGGGTCTCCTGGGCTTAAGTATTTTTCAAAATCATCAGCTAGTATTTAGTATGATGAAACATTGTGAATCAATACATTTAGTTGATGAATTGAATCGATATCATAAACCAATAGTCAATGAAGTATGGACCAAACAATTTGCAAGCACCCAAGCATGGACAATTCTTGGTGCAGCTCAGAGATTCGGAGATTGTCCGACCGCCTGGGTAGCCATGAACCGTGGTCAAGCAGGTTGATGGGATCGGAAACCGTTGGAAGGGGCGGTGTTGAGAACCGTTGTTGTTGGCGGACTGGACGCTATGGCAGAGAGAATCATTGAGTCTACACGGCAACCAAAGACCAGGTACTGCATAGCCATTGTGATTTGTTGGTTGATGTATATGTGTATTCTTACTTGTTCCTTTATCCTTATTATATTTATATATATATATATATTTATAGAATGTAGATATATGAATATATATATATATATATTATATATATACATACTTGTATTTGATTCACTTTGATATCAACAGCGTGAATGCACCAAGAACTATCAAAAGCAATAGGCGGTCGATCATTTTGGTGCTAGTTGTGCTGCAGGATTTTGGTAGCAGATCATGATAATCAGCCACAGAAGCCATTGAGCAACCAGTTGCAAATATAGCACGTGTTGCTAATGCCCCAATTCTACTCCCATGATCACTGCACGGCTTCTAAACCAACAAATCTGATTTTCTTTTTTATTGTTGGTTGTTTTGATCACTAGTAGTTCTCGTCAAGCATTGTCAAGTATCATTATTGTAAATTATCAGCCATGATTCAAACTTTGTCATGAAAAAAACACATTTATAGTAAGACAACCTCATTACAAACCTCCTTATGCATCCCGTATTTACCTATTACAAAGGCATTAAACAGGTAAGCTTATTGACCTCCCTACCATCAAGGCATTAACTGCTCCACCGCCGCATCAGGTTTGGCCCACCAAGCTGATCGTGATGATCAATGGAGCTGAGGCACCAGGAATGGATGGGCCTGGTAAAGCCCATCGAATTGGTTTGTTCGTGTGGTGGTTTCTCAAGCCATTTGGTGGCCATAGCAAATTTTGAGAACTGGGGGTACCACTATTTTGAGAAACACCCACGTCACCATGGTCATTTCACCGGGGTGGCAGACGGTTGTGCCATTGCCACGTGTATCTTGCTGGTGGTCAACAGCTGAACTTCCACATGATCCTTCGCGGTTCCCCGTTGTTGTTGGTTCTCATCTCCTATTCTAAACCGTTATTTTATTCAACAAAAACAATGGTTTTGGAAGCTTTATTGTTGTGGATCCACCAGGTTTTGTATCAACAACTACGGTTCACTAGGATCCACCATATTCTTCGGGCTTTTGGAAGCTGGACCATGGTAAACCTATCATTTGACTGCTCAAATGGTGAAAGTCAGCGCAAGATCAGCAAAAAGACTGGCTGGTGAACAACTGAGTTCCCGACTCAAAGTCAGACTCAGCACAATGATTGGGTCCATGATCTTGGGGTATAGTCAGTTCGGGGCTAGAATCTTGAGGTATCATTGTTGCATCTTTGAGGTGATCCGGGTGGTTACATCATTGTTGCAGGGGATTGCACAAGAGGGTATCCTCCACTTGTAAGTTATGTGAGCTATGGTCAACATTTGTGGTCATTAACGATGAATCGAGCATGCTCATTCAATGAGATATTGTAATGGCCAGCATCATGAGTCCTATTGCGAAACAATGACCCAAAGCAGAAGAGCAGATGCTGAGTGTGGCAGGCAATAGCAATTTGCGGCTGGTGTATGGTAGAAACAGGGAAACAGGCTCCAAAGGCTTTGCAAGTTGTTTTTCTTTTCGAACCCCCAAGTGGAAGTATCAGAGTAGATCAATAACCTCAAGCAGTTTTACCTGCTACATGATGCTCTCCAGGATCAATGCCTGGTTCATGACCAACACTTCGTCACGGTGGTGAGACGCGGCTTGCCCCGAGGCCTTTAGAATAGATCCTCCTGAGGAAGGTCATGTGCGTCGCGATGCCCGGAGCCCCTGTGGGTGGCCCCGCACGGGGGGACCAAGGTGGAGAACAGCTACGAAGCTCGAAGCGAAAAAGGTGGTGATTGTGGCGCTGGTGGCGCTCTACAGTGACCATCGAAGGGACAAGGGACACTGCCACAGCCACTGCAGTCCTGTTGCTTTTCATCATTGCTGATTGTGTAGTCCAGATACTTCGATGATTGTAGGGTCAGTCTTTGTGGGATCAGTCTCATCATTTTTTCCAAGCTTGGTTTCAAGATGTGAGATGGATGAGTGATAAGGGTAGAATACATTGTATACTGGATCAACTGATCAACATCCGAACATGCGGAAGATCACGTCACTGAAAACCATCTGTGCAACGGCACTTCCGGCTCTCCGTCTCCGCGCATGGCGTGAAATCAATCGCCAGGATGTGCAACGAGTTGCCGAAGAGGTTGCTATGTAGCTGGGGTATGGCAGCCATGGTGCCACAGGTCTGTATCAGTCATAAGTGGCACATTGTCCTAGTCATAAGTGGTCATTTCTTGGCTTTAAGAAGAGGTTGAAAGGCGACAGCTATGTTTGGCCAGAATCATGGACTCGCACTCGCAAGAAATGAAACCTGCTGAGCTTCAGTTTTGCTTGTCATGATTGGTGGGAGATGCTTTCGATGCCCCAAAGTGGATCTGATAGAATCAGTGAAAAGCTTTGACCCAAAGATATCGGTGGATGTTGATCAAACCAGCGGTGTTTTCTTTGTCTCCTTTTGATCCACTGTTTTAGTCTGGGAAAAAACCTGTTTTGCGGGTTGCGAGTCTGCGCACAGATTGGAACAGTTTGACTCTCTCGACACCCGTGGAGGCTGGTGTCAGGCACACCGAAAAACTGCACATCCAAAACCAGCTGAATGGTAGCAGTGGTCATCCTGGTTCTCTACTCACCATGATGTGAATTGAGGCAAGTGGTTCTTCACCAGCAACCAACCAGTGCTTCATTCCCATCCCATAAAGCACCTGGCACAGCTCGGGGTATTGGCGAGCCACATGGACCATGCCTGCCATCACTTGTGAGTTTCTCCTGCGACACAAAAACCTTTGGTTCGTTGGTCAGCTTTCCTCTTCAAATTTTGGCAAAGCAACAGGTGTTGCGTTGGCTCGGCGTCATCAAACATGGCAGTCACTCCATTGGGGGCGCCGGGCAGCCTCACGCAGCGATAAATGCTCGCGTCCTTGCTGGGCCACGTGAGGTTTGCGGAGTGTGGTGCTTGGCCCCTGGGGCGACGCTGAAGCTCCCCTTTTCTTTGAAAGTGACGGGGTTTGAGCACAACCTCCCTGGAGCTCGTGGAGGTAACGGAGATGTGTCTGCAAGACCGCGGTGCCGGCCCACGATGGAAGTGGGGGCTGAACGGGAAATGGGGCACCCAACCAAGACCCAAGAAACACATAGAAACACCAGATATGATGGGTTTAAATCGGTTTAAATGGGTCAACTGACAGAAGAATTTGTGGGTATTCAATGTATTCAATTTTCGGTCAAATATGTCCAGACATGCGCACTGCAGCTCCTAGTAGTGTCAAATATGTCCAGACATGCACTCTGGATGCCCTCTTGAAGGTCCCAAAAAGTGGGACCCCAGATCAGCACAATGATTGCTCCTGACTTAGCGCCAACATCATTTTGATCAGTTTAGGCTTGGGGCGCAATGCTAGCTTGGGATTAGAATGGCTTAGAGGCCGTGTTTTTTTTGCGTCACTGTTTGGGAGAAAGCACAATTGACTCAGGGCATGACTCGAGGACGGCAGGGGGTTCCCACCATGGCTGGAAGCAGCTCCACAGCTCCACAGCACCGCACTGGACCAGCGGTGCCCCGTGGTACAGGATGAGGGCAGGGACACGCCAGCCGTCGGGGAGCTGGCGTCAGCTGCCCTGCGTTTTTCCTTTGGTCCCACAAGGCTACGTTCAGAATCATGGTGATAGGTTGGGAGTGGTTAGTGATGCTTCATATCTGTTCAGAGTGGTTGAGCATGGTCAAGTGTCACTGGTGGTTAATAAACACCATTAATTAACTACTTTGAGCGGGATCCTTGCAGCAAGCATCACAACTGGTCTGTTTGGTGGGGGAACAACCCAAGTGCTCCGTGCTCCCAACCACGATCACACATGAGTACTGTAACCACTGATATTTTAGCAATGATCATTCACCATCATAGATCATTGTGTGTCAATAACAATGCTTAACCATAGTTAGGTCAATCAAAACAACTACAACTATTCTAGTTTTTAAAGCTATTTCAACTATTATTCAGTCATTGGCCATTATTTGCCATTCTCGCCATTGCAACCTATGCTTGTTGGTTGCTACCCCCGAAAATGAGCCATCACTAGGCATCATCATCATCGACCATCATTCACCGTGACAATTCCGCACGATTGCTGATTATTGCAACCTATTCTTAACCATCAACTAGCCATCAAGTAACCATCATATTTCCCATCATTGTTTACTATGACTATTTACCATCATGCAGCACGATTATGCATCAGCAACTATGATAGGTAATCAGAAACCGTTGAAATAAACCATCATATTTAATATCATTATCCCTTCATTAGCCATCTTAGACCATTGTGAAACACAATTTTTCAGTGTCCATGAGCCAGCCAACCCTTGGATTACCCATACGCGTCAAATATCCATCATTCACTTCAACATCAATGAATCATCAACCAAGAATTAGTTGATCAACCATCAATTCACCGTCAATTCACCATCAATTGACCAGCAGTAACCATCATTAACCATCAATTAACCATCAATTAACCATCATTAATCATCAATGAACCACCATCATTTCACCATGAATTCACCATCAGTTGACCACTACGAAAAGCCCATCATTTCCTCGGCGAAGCGCCCCTCCGAGGTCCCCAAGGACATCTCGGCGGCCTTGAGACCGGGCATGAACAGTGCCTTGGTGGCGGCGGCCGTGGCAGTTGGGGGGTTCTCAAGCCATAGGGAGCCCCAAAAATGGTGGGTTTTAATGGTTGAAATGGTGGAAATGGCCAATATAAATGGTGGTTTTAAATAGCACTATATGCTATTGAATGGTTTTAATGATCACTATATGGTTAACTATATGGTGGAAATGATCACTCTTGAATGCTTGGTTTATGATCACTATATGATCACAAGTGGTGGAAATGATGACTCTATGCTATTTAATGGTTGGTTTCACCAGTTTCACCGGTTTCACCCAACGGTTTGTGAGCCAACGATTTGATCGGTCATTGTCAGAGTTGTAAGTACCCTACTGGGGGTTTCCCGAGCCATAGGGAACCCCCCAAAATGGTTGGTTTATTTTTGTAAATGATCAAAAAAAGCTGATTTAGGGGTACCCCTATTTTGAGAAACCACCATATAGTGATGGTTGAGATTGCTTCAAAAGCGTAGTTAAATCATTGTCGACCACTGATGGTTAACTTTTGCAGCGCTTCGGAATCATTATGGTGAAGTATCAACCAGGGTTCATGATGGTTAAGAACTGCCAATTGGTGTTATTTTAAATGGGTTATGATGGATGATGGTAGATCACCAGCCACAAAAGCTGCTAAAGCATGTCAGTATTGCGTAGTGATTGACAATGGGGTTACAACGGTTGCTACCGCTAGCATATCCATGGTTCAGCACGAATAATAGCTGATAATGGTTCACGATGGATGGTCATTATGGTCGACAATGGTTCATAATGGATTATAGTGGTGAAAACTCTTTGCTTCATGATAGTGGATAATGTCGGGATGTTTATGGATACTTAATGGTTGGCCAACAGGTTTGTTTCAAATTCACATCAACTTTACAGTTATTGATAGCAACAACATGCTTAGTCATCAATGGCTACGAACACTTATCAATGCAATCAGCCCACTGGTAGGGACCCAGCTACTCATCATAATCTCACTTGGCCACTAGAAGTTACTAAAAGGCTACTAGTAACTGCTAGTTGTTGGTATTATTAAAGGCTGTCCAGTATTAAGGGTTAGCTACTGAGGGCCACTGACAGTTATCAATGGTCACTGATAGGGAATCAGCAGCCAATCGTAGCAATTGTAGCGATATACCAACTGCAGGGTAGATGATTGCCATCGGTGAAGGTGAACTTCCTCAGCTCTTGCGGTGGGGCACTGATGTGTCTGGCGAAGTACTTAATCATGTGAAATATACCTGGAATGTGGAGGGCCAACCAACAGTAGTGGTTTATAATGGCGAATAGTGGTTGTAATGGGTGGACAATATGGTTATTGACTGGCTGTCGGTTGCAAGGCAGGGATTTGGAGCCAGGGGTCCTATACTCTTCTAATCGGGGAGCCAGTTGGAGCTACCAGGGAGCTGTCGTGCTCAAACCACCTTCACGTGGTGGTAGCTGCATGGGCACCAGGACTCATCGAAGTGTTTGGGGATCTGCTTTGACCCTCTTCTGTTTGCCCTGTTGGGGACACCACAAATCGGAGGATAACCTCCTCAGTGACTTCGGGCCTGGTGACCATGACGTCAAAGCACAACAAAGAAGAAATCCATGAATACATGCTCAGATGTGGTGTGTCACGTGTCATGATTGGTGTTGGCATGCTGGTTCATGTGAAGGGTGTTGGTGATCACATGTTTGAGGCGGTTGACCAGGACGCTTTGGTTTTGGAGTTTCATGTTGACATACAACAACCCAGTCCTCTTCGGCTTGAGCGATGGAACCGATGGAAATCCCAGTTGCAGAGATGCGTGCATTCCTCTGCTGCTGTTCGTGTGATGGGATTCACTACCATTGCGCCAGGGATTCTTCGACTGGATGAGAGCTCTGAACTGCTTTCTCAGGCGGCCAAATTGACAAAGAAGCAGATCCAAATCTTTGAGATGTGTGCAGGTGGCTTTGGTGGGTGGCATCGTGCAGCTACCTACCTCCGTCGTCAGGGGTACCATGTTTCTACAACGGGAGCAGCTGATTTAGATCAACACATGGTTTCGCTGTGGAACCAGAATGCAAAGAACATTGATCATGACCTCGATGAAACCCCTACATGCAGGCAGATGGACATCACCCAGCTTCACACTTGGGAACATGCGGTTTCCAGTGGAGCTGACACAGTCACATTGTCTACGCCTTGCAAAAGCTTCAGTCTTGGAGGTAACCAGCATGGTTGGGATACCCTTGACGGTACGTCGTTGGCTGTTGCGTTGCAAATGTCAAAACAGTATGGATTCACTACCATCCTGGTTGAAAATGTAGCGAATTTGTGGTTGGACCGCTCATTTCGAGCTTTCCTTGAAGGCATTCTTCGCTTCCTAGGCCTCCAAATTGCATTCCAGCGCATTGTCACATTGACCAATCTGCACCCAGCTGAACGAAGCCGACTCCTGCTGGTCTTGCATCCGAGTGAAACTGAAATCTCAGCAGGTCTCCCAGTGTTGGATTTCCTGTATGACCTTCCCATGCGAAATCCCATGACTTTGTGGTCGATGGATCGATGGATGGATCCACCAGATGAACTGTTGATCCCAATGATCATACCTGCTGATGTACTGGAGCAATACATGGACAAGAAACGATTACCAAGCACCATGAAAAATCAAATGCAGGTTGATGGACCCCGAGAAGTACTTTGGACACGTACCATCAGATCAGGTCAAGTGATGCCTGCTGGTTGTTTGATGGCGATGTATACAAGACAGCATGAATTTGGTGACAAGGTGATTTATGGATCGTTGCGAAAACACAAAGCTGAAATTGGTTGTCTCCCCCCAATTGGACCACAATCCTACCGATTTTTGCATCCTGGAGAAACCGCAGTCTCCATGGGGACAGCTCTGCCACTCATCTTGCCACAGAATTCAGCCTGGAGTTCAACGGCAATTGGGAACAGCATTGCAGAGATGCATGCCCTCATTGGAATTGGAGTTGCCCTGCGGTTGAATCAGTGTGATGTTGACATTCGGAGTATCTTGATTCAACACTGTCAAGAATGCATTACTCAGAAGACGTGCATATGGAAGTGGGACCGTGAATGGATCCAATTGCGACACATCAACCATGAGGTACCGATACCACCAACTCTTCTCGATCCAACCCAGATGACATGCATTCACATGTTTGATGACCCCGATGAACATTCGTTTCAATGCTGGATTGCCAATGGTACCACAGTTCAACAACTGATGCAAGCAGAGAATGGTCTGCACAGATTCTCATATGATACCACAAGCATCCAAGATGGCACAGGACAGACTTTGTCGAATGCCGAAGCCTTGCCAGTTGGAGACGTGCACATTTCCAAGAAAGCCCGAGCTGACAAAGTTCCAACTGGGATCATGTGTCATTGGACCAACGGAATTTGCTGGTTCAACGTTCCTGATCATATGCAGTTTCGCCAAATCAGCATCCAGTCGAAGTGCATTTTGGGTCATCAGTGGACTGATGAAACATCCATCAACATCGATGCTTCACACCAAATCCTCAGAACGAGAAACATATACACCAAGGAATTGGGATTTTGGCCAGACAACAAAGATGATGGCAGAGTTTTGGTTGTCACAATCCAGTGAGCCAATCTCACTTACCATGTGGTTGCTCACGGCCCTGATGATGATGTTGCTGGATTGATGATTGCGGAACAGGTCATGAGAGGACCAGGAGAAAAGATCATCTCAGCTCACACACAGATGAATCAACCATTGAAAGGCACTGATTTGCTTGCTACCCTTCGAGCAGTTGTTCTCCAGGTCAGTGATGCACACAATTGCATTCAGGTAACCATCGAAAACCAAAACACAAGGCAAGTGAAATGGGTAAGTCGGGGCACTAGAATCTTTCAAGTGATTCCGCTCAATCCAAAATGCATACTGGTTGAAATGAATGGCTTTGAACTGTCATGGGACTTGCCGATGATGCAAAGCATGCGTATTGCAGTTGATTGGAAAGATGAAGAAGAAGAGCCAATTGAGTTGTCATCCACCATTCCATTCTCGGTAGCAGAGGTACCAGACCATTTGGTTGAGGAACGAGCCAATGACATGAGCATCCGAGCAATTTTCAGAAGAAACTATGATGAACTCCAACAAAAAATTGCAGATGCAATCGAAGCCAGTAAAAAAGCACCTCAAGCTGCATTGTTCACGCAACTGCGGTATGAGATGCTGTGTGATTGGGGCCCTGCAGTCGGTGATGACGAGATGAGTTGGTTTCTGCGTCGAATCAACACCCAAACCACGCATCATGTGTTTCGTGTGTATCGATGGACACCTGAGCAATCATGGAACCATTGCAAGGAATGGGATGCAGTTTGCAAAGTCAATCCTATGCAAACAGGGCTAGCTATGTGGTGTATCAATCAACACTGGGTGGCCATCCAAATCAAGTGGGATTCCAATCCTGTGGTTGCTACTTTGGAATATGTCAGCGACATGGAGTTTCGAGATGATGTAATCCAGAACTGGATTTCGACATACATGCCAGACCTCGAAGTTCGTACAATGCAACTCCATGCCTCATCCAGCCAAGGATGGTGTGGATTCACCGCGATGCAGTGGATGTTTGTTGACTGTCAGGCAACTTTTCCGCTCCCAGCCAAAGAAGATATCCAGAGAATTGATGCCAAAATGCTTGAAGTGGTTGGATCCTCAAAGCATGACCAATACATTCAGAAGATGGATCAAACCCCCATTAGTATGAATATGCAATGGGTTTCCTGCATTCGAGGCCTGTTCATTCATGATCAAATGGCTGATGCAACATCCCCGGTTTATTACGGACTGGGACATGAGGAGATGCAAGGAGCCACAGCTACCCGTGCCATGGGCAAGCTAGCTGCGATATTGATAGGAAAGGGAATCAGCAGTGAAGAGAGCATCCGCATAGCTAAAGCAATCACCGAAACCAGCGTCAATCAGGCAAAGCAGATTGTACAACAAAAAGAAGCAAAAGCATACATGCAGATATGCGAATTTTGCACCAAACATGAGATTCACTTTGAAGCATTGCATTCCAATCAAGCAGCAAAAAAACTCCAGCAGTTTTTCAGATCCAAATATGGTCATGCCAATAGCCGCACCAATCGAGGAGTTTTGGATCTTAGCAAAGTCACCTTTGATCCACGAAGCTTCATGGTGCAAAACGGAGAGTACCAAGCGGTGTTGCCCACTTGGACACCAGCAAGCAGAGGCATCTCCATTGCCTCTCACAGTGACATCCAGAAATACCTCGAGAAAGGCGAACACCTGTCCACCGAAAGCAACACAGCCTTGATTGCAGAAGCAGTGCAAGGAAATGGTAAAGTCAAAGCAGAGCGCATTTCGGTTCAAGTGACGGATCAGAAACAGAACCGTGCAATTGTGTCGGTCACATTGGTGCACTTTGGGCCAAGACCAATTGTGAAAGTTCCCGCTGAAAATGCAGAAGTAGATACACAGGACACGTGTACAGTAGCCATTCAAGTTCACAAACACCTGGTGGACACGGAGACTTGGAATTCTATGTATGCAGGTCCAGTCAAGGTGGTCTTGAAAGCTCTGCAATCTAGTAGAGATGAGCAACCCATCCTGAACGTGTGGTCCAGAAGATGGTCCAATGGAAACGCTCAAGTCGATTGCAAGCTTGCCAATGAGTTCTCCTTCCTGATTTTGATCCCAGCGGACCAGACCAATGAGTGGCTTCAGAAATCGGGTACGTTGTCGTTTCCATGCTTTTTATCCATCCGACGAGGAGCCCAAAGCAGTACAGATGTTGAACCACACCGCATCATCTGGCTCTCCAAATCGCTTGGAGACACTCAGGCACAACTTGGAAAGATCGACTCGCATGCTGGAGTGGTTTTTAAAAAACCTACTTCCTTTGGAGTTCGGGTTGCTACATCGACGTTCGAAGACTGCTGGACACTCTTGAAAGGAGACGTTTCGATGCCTTCTCTGGTGAAATCGGAATACAAGTATACAGTGGATGGGTTACCAAGTGGACTTTCCAACGTCCAAATCGAGGCTTGGGGCGATGCGATCAAGTGGCCTCTCCGAGTCTTGCGACGAATCTCAGACAATAAGGTCTTGGTGGGAAGCGAAGCTGTCAAACCAACCAAGGAGGTTTGTTTGAATTCGCAACCTCTGTTGATCCTAGACCATCGAGATCAAAGCAAACCATCGCAATCCATCTTGGTCGGACGTCTGGAAACTGACACTACTACTGCAACAGGATGGACACAGGCTACAGATCCATGGAATGGCGCCAAGTTGGGACCGAAGAGAACCATTGAGGACAACACTATCTCGCCATGGAGTGGGTACCGTCCCACGACGATGACTGGACCTCCAGGACTTGCCCAAACTGCATCTTCATCCACGAGCAATGCCCGCCTTGATACGGTTGAGCAAGAGCTGCAGCAGTTGAAAAACACCATGCAGAATCATCAACAGGAAACTCGAGATCAGTTTGTTCGGGTTGAGAAAGAGATTGCTGCGGTCAGTGGAGACCTCAAGTTATCTCTGGCTGAAGCATTACGAGAGCAATCCCAGTCATTGGTTCAGCAGTTTGGTGAATTGTTGAAGAAATCGCCACGAACCCCAACTGGCACAGAACCTTCCAAAGATCGAGGCAGATCCCGGAGCCATGGTAAATGACTCTGAAGGTATTGCAAAACATTCCAGCTGTGAGCATCAGCTGGAACATGAAACATGAGCACAAGGGAGCCAGCAGCTCCCAGACAGCCGGATTTTTCCAAACATGGAGGTGGGTTTTCCCGTGTTCGGTTGATCCATTTGCATATAGATCCGAATTTCCAAAACAAAATCAGTCCTTCCTGAACCTTGAATCCTGGAAAGCATTGGTCAATGGAGTATGTATCGCTCCTGCTGTGCTTGAGCTGCACGATGTTCAGGTCCCAATGCCTCCAGTGCCTCAATCTCCTGCGAACTTGTTGCGAGAGCGTGAGCCATCCCGTGGCTTATTTACTTGCGATCAGTTTTATGTTGAGTTGGATTCCCACCTCAATATGCTTGACTTTGTAGGCTTTGATTTCAGGTTTTCTGAAGCGCAGTTCTCAGATTCATCAACAAACTCTTACGGTGCTGATCAATGTGAATAACAGTGGCTTCTGTTTGCAAGACCTGGTTGTGTACACTGCAGTGTTTGAAAACCATTTCCCAACATCAATTTGCACACCTGCGGCAATTCGGAGTGAACACATTAACTTGTATGCCTTCCTCTGAAAGCACAACACAGGATGGATAGCACCAACCATTATGCACTTCGACTCAGTTAGCTTCTCGCCACTGAGAAACATATTTTATCCGTATTTCAATCCGATGTTTACACGGCAGATGGATATTCTCTAGCATTTGTCTGACCCTTGCTTTGGTGGTTGGCTTGATAGTGTATGCTAATCATGTGCCAGTCCACACAACCAGCCAGATGGGGGAAGAAACAAGAGCAGTGAGAGCCACCTGGGTACGAGAACCTAAGAAAGGAAAAAAATGGACTTCAGTCCTCCCAGGAGAAATGGGTATGACCCTCCCCATGCGTGGACTTCATTCGCTCATTATCACCAAATCATCATCCTTCTTGCCATGTTACATCCTTGATAACAGGGGACTCTTTCGGTACTTGGTTCAAAAACCAGTGATGATTCAGTTGCGCATCTCAACAAAGAAATTTTATCCGTAGGAGAAGCCTTGAATCCTGGCCCTGATACCTTGCATATGACTGTAGTTAATCTGGTGAGCTGATGGGCAAAACTACATGGTTTGAAAGCTTCCTACCAATACCGGGAGTTTACTTTGCGTCGGAAACTACAGCTACACAGCAGCAAATCAGAGGTGAAACTAAACTTTGAGAAAGCGTGGTTTTGAACTATATGCATCTTGGTTTATTAGACCCAAAAAGAATAATTGACAGCTACGGAGAAAAAGTATCCATCCTCTGGTGGAGCTGCAATCGTCACCGAACTTCCATCACGAGTCGCAATAAGCACCATTCCAGACGACATATGGAGGCAATCCAGATTGACAGCTGCTATGATTAAACTTGCACAGGTTGAGATCATGGTGATCTCAGTGTATTGCTTTCCTCGTGGTCATGGCAAACTACCGCCGAATTCCATCAAGCTGTTGAACAACACTTGATGGGAGCAGCAGTCCAATAGCTGTTGAATGGGGTGGCCCAGCTGTCATTGCAGGTGACTAAACCAACCAATTGAGGATTTTGAAGTATAACTTCACTATTAAATCTTGGATGGCATTCCTCACGCTCTATACATAAGTTTTTGACTAGCTATGAGGAATAGCCCCAACCTTCAAAAATTCCACCAGCTATGATGAATGATCATCCATCCTTCCTGATTTCTTCAATCCGAAAAGTATCTGTTATCCAACACTCTGGTTTGCCTGACCACCATCCTATCTCAGTTGTGATGCAATATGAATAATCCCACGATGTCGATAGTGTGGAAAAACCTGCGAGCATGACCCCACAGCAGGTGCAAATTCTTCAATCATCGCGAGATGATCCATAGATCTTCCAAGCCTTCCCCAGACCTTTCCTGAATGGTCTGATGCGGTTGAAGCATCTTGGCATTGCACCTTGACAGAAAAATCTCTCAAACTACGAGCATCTCAAAAGGGGCGTGGATGACGCCTCAATGTAAGATCATTCAGAACCATCGCACAGTCTTACGTAGCAGACCGGGTGACTATCAAGTTCACTCAACTTGCACTACTGTTGCCTTTAAGCAGGTCATCAGGCAAATACGGCGATAATTTCTGTCAAGCATCACTAAAACGTGGGCACGAAATAGACACTGATTCAGTTTAACCCAAGAATGGAAGGCGGTTTAAAAGCACGCGGATTCCCACCAACATTCACGCTTTGGTGTGCTCGCAGAGGAGTCACATAAAACTCGACTAGACACCATTGAGTGATGATGCAGCTTTGTGAAGATTTCCAAAAAAAGCTTTCACAACAGCAATTGGATCAGCGATGACGGCCTTTAAGAGAAGCTGACTAAAGATGCAGATCCACATAAGCAAAAAGCTTTTCAGTATATCCGTGAAGAATCTTTTCCACCATTGCAAGCCATTGAAGAATCAATGTAGTTAAAGCTGTCTAGTTCGCTCCTCATCCAAACAGAAAGGACTGTATAAAGTCCAATCACCACATCAGCTACAACATGTTTCTGCGTTTTATCATCAGGATCAACTCTGTACGTGATCAATAAAACTTAGGATTGTTGCACATTCCAGGAGCTTCAACAGCAAAGGTATTGTGACTGCCAAATTTTGGAGCTTTGATACTACAAGTATCCAATAGCATTTTTCAGAGATTGGAAACCATTCTGGGATAATGATGACCCTATCGACCACTTGTGGCTAGATAACTAAGCCGAATCCCAGAAGAGTGGAAAGTTGAGAAATCTCACGACTACCAGTGACAACCGATATGGTGCTTGCATCTATAAAAGATACTAAAGTCAAAACAGCGGCAGGTAGCTGTAAATGGACGCAGCCTGATATGACATAATACCCACACCATGATTGCACAATAGCACATCTGTGGAATTCCTTCATGTCAGGTGACATTGATTGGCCTGATTCCTAGCATTCGCAAGAATTGCTATCCCCACAAAAGTTCTCAATCCTAAAACGGTTCTTCAAACACGGCCAATTACAGTGCTCTCTTGATTTGGAGAGTCCTTGCCAGAGCAATGTGCAAACCATTGTTTGCTACCTAGCCCTTCGTGCTCCAGTGGGAATACAGGGAAGCCTTCCTACTCGTAATGGTGAAAACATATGGTGGTTTCTTCAACAGCAAATCGAACTAGCCCAACTTCGTCAAACACAGCTGTGTGGCGCAGTTACGGACTAACCAAATTCTTTAATACCATCTCCCGAGAACTCCTTCCCAGAGTCTTTGATGCCTTTAATATCCCTCCGATTATTGCTCAAAGATGGATCTAATGTAAACAAATTGCAGAAGTGTGTGGTAGTCAATCAGTCCATCAGTACTCCACAGAAAAACAAACGTGGTGTACCCGAGGGAGATCCGCTCTCAGTATAGCTGCCATTCTCTGAGTATTGTGTGGACGTGGTGGGTCCAACAAGATCCTGATACTACCACCGTCCACCCTTGACCTATGTTGATAATTGGGAGTAATTGCCACCAATCCTTCATCTTAGCTCGTGCAGTGGACCTCAGTAAAGAATTCTGCACGAAGTGTGGTCTCCGCTAGACTCAGCTAAAAGCTGGATATGGGGAGTCTCAGTTGACTAACCAACTTAGAGCATTGACAGGCTAAGGCCGGAAGATAGTGCTCGGGACCTTGGAGCCATGATTCATTACACCACAAAGCATGACCCAACGTTGTATCGACAACGATAGCATTAGGGTAGATCGTCTCCATAAAATTGCCACACTACCTGTTGACCCAGATACTAAGAAAACATAGTCCAAGTTGGAGTCCTCCCAAAAATCATGTATGGCTAGAAATATACCCGATGCCGAAGAATGACTAACAAAATTAAGATCCCGCATTGCCAGATCTTGATGCCATGACTGGCAAATCCAACCCAAAAGTTGCCTTAGCTTTGTAGCACCTGACCTAGATCCATTGATGTATTGATCCAACATACGTGAGAACATGAGAAGAATCGCGGCAGCTCGATCCTCTATGCAAAGTTCCTTACGCTCTGCATGGAACGACTGATCGTCACGCAGCATAATGTGTTTGGACCCATCTCCATTTGATCAGACTTTAAGAATGCTTGATTGCCCGTGACTCCAGACCTGACCATCCAAACTCTCTCTGGGGACAAGCTCTGTTTGTGACAACAGACTTCCGATTTTGATCACTAATCTCAGGGAGTATTTCCATATCCAAATTAATCAAGAGATGTCAAGTCGAAAAGGAGTAGATGCATCCTTCTCTGTCGACTTCACTTTTTCAGCTGATTTGCTCTCGAAGCTCCACTCGGATCAAGCTCATCTGTGATCATTCATTAAGTGGAGGATTAGTCACCAACCAAGATCTGCATGCATGGGGATTGAGAGAAGATTCCATGTGCCCCTTGTGTCATTCCAGTTGTGACACCTAACCCATCGCTTTCATGAATGTCCTGTTCTCCAGCAGAATAATCAGTTGGATCCATAATTCGCAGCTAACTCCTTCTAAATAATCTTTCCCATTCCTGATAGTATTGCATAGATCGCAAGTGGACATTTTTTTGTGCAGAGTCGACCACCATGAGACCACCAAAACAATTGTCATCTTCTCCTGACTCCCCACGGTGGATCTGGACTGATGGATCTTCTTATGTGGAATTTTTTGCTAAAGATAACTCTTAGCAATCATAACTGATACCTTTGACAATCCTGATGCTAGAGCCAAGTATGTCCTCAATCAGTTCACTGCGTTGGATCCATTTCGAGTGCACTATGTCTCTAAAGTTCCCGGTCATTCCAACATAGGGAGAGCTGAATAATGGCTTGATAGTTGCACTTCAAACTGCCGAACACCTATATTGATCCTTGACAGCGACTATGCTGCTGGTGTTTTGAACACCATGCGTTAAGTGCCAGCTGGAAACTCCATAGTAATGACTCCAACTATGACTAAAATGGGCACTGTTTGCAGCTTGAATTATTTTGGGGATCCTGCTCAGCGTGTAATTCAAATTGTAGTTATTAAAAGTCATGCTGACCTCTCTGTGGAACCATGGATGAAATACTATCAGCTTGGAAACCAAGTAGCGGATCAGGCTGCTTAGCCAGTCTCAAATTGGACCTTCCTCAAATTCTTGAGACCCGACGTGAATAATCCACAGACACATAACACGACGAGCAGATTGGACAAAAATCATGGATTCTTTATATGCAATTGGTACTGTCTTTGCTAATCATACAGATCCAAACACACAGGCATCTACAGTTGAGCAGGATAGCCAACCTGATGGCATCCACAGTTGGTATCCGGATGCATAACGGGTATCAGACTTGGTGCTGACTATGGGGAAGCAGCTCTTGCCCGTTCCCAATGGGGTGCCACCTATACTTCTTACTTGTATGAATATCTATGCTTGTTAGAATGGGAACCTTCTTCGCAGCCAGACCCAGAGAGGAGTACCCAGTGGGTAGAACTGTAATTAGTTTTATCTTGACTACTGGATAGCCACCCCCGTAGGCATTCCCAACAAAAAACGAGTATGGCAATCTCCTTCAATCGATCCCAGCCTGAATAAACACTCCTCCTTAGGAGCCGAAACTAATCTCTTTTCAAAAATGGTCCGTTCCTAGAAACGAGTTTGCAAAAGTCTTAATCCCTTGTGCAACAGTCTCCAAAATTTCTCTCTCCAAGAAGTATTTGCGCAACACTCAAAATGCGGGTGTTTAGGCAAACCTGTTCGACTTCCTTACCAACAGGAAGTCATTCAATGTTTGGATAAGTACTTGGGAGCTCAAAATGTCAAAGCCAAACAAATCCCTAAGTAACACGACCTCTTGATATACCAACGAAAATCTTTACACTGGTTTCTACATATGATGAACCTGCCTTGTGTGGAAACCGCGCTAATGCCTGGAAAAAATTCCTTGCTCTATCTCGAAAGAGACCAGAGCCACCATCTTCACCGGAGGTGAGATGAAAACTGGAACCAGATCTTCACAACGAGGATCAAGAAATGCATAAATTCATCTTGAAATCTTGGGAAAATAGGACTTCGAGTGCAAATTACGTGCAACCTCGTGCATCCAGTGTTCCGTAGACCCTAGGTAGTTCCTCTCACTCCATCCAAAGAGGTGCGAGATTCACTCGTTGGTCTCACACCGAGAACCGTATATGCGTGGAGCTACCAGGGGTGCCCTAATCAAATGGTATCATAGTCCAGTGTTATTTGGCACCGTCCAACCAAAAAGTCGTCCGATCTTTTCAGGGACAATGTCAAAGGTTTATATAGCTGAACACATCGAAATCCTGCTAAAGACCCATTAGCTGAACACATCAAAGGTTTCGCTGAACACATTAAAAATCATAGGTTTTAGCTGAACACCTGTCAAAAGTCGCGCCCAATCTGCTCGAGTTCCAACACATTTTGGGTACGGATTTTTTCAAAAGGCAGCAGTCAGGATTTGAGTTCGGTGATTCTGATGACTAATAATCCCAAGTTTGTGGATGCTTATCGACGGACCATGACTGGTCATGGCGAACTGGGGCTGGTTCACAGCTACATTCGGGGCTACCCTAACTGCCCGCCATGTGGCGACTTGGTCAAGGTGTGACGGTGACCATCGAGGATGAGCATCCATCCAGCTATGCCTTTGCCATCGCCACTTGGATTCATGGAGCTGAGAGACTTGGGGATTGAGGGAATTATGATTTGAGGGGTTCTTAAGATTGGGAACCCCAACAATGGATGGTTTATCACTAAAAATGGTTAATATTGGATGATTTGGGGGTACCCTGTTGGATGGTACCCTGTTCATATAGGTTTTATTGGGGATTATCATGATGAGTAGGGCATAATAACTTAACCGATGAATATAGGGGATATATGATATACCAACTATATATGGGGGTTTCTTGAGCCATTAGGAGCCCGAAAGCCACGGATGGTTTGTTGTTAAACATGTTGAATATAAAGGATGATAACTGGGGATACCCCTGTTTTCAGAAACACGAATATTGGCAATAGATAGATGTGAGGTTGTCCACAAATGGTGTACCTCTAAAAGCCACGACAATTTGTGGTTTCCCCTTTAAAAATGACCATAACTTGGGGGTGCCACCGGGTACCACTATTTATGGACAACCCCATATACAGGGATGTGCATACAATATACAGCCATAAATGTGTACAGTATATACATTATATACATATATACAGATGTCCAAGCTACATGACCATGAAACGGGTGAAGCAAATGATGCAACCTGTGCTGACAAACAGCTGTCGTTTATTGCCCTGGTTTGTTGGGGTTGTTGCAGTTGTTGTATGTTGTTGTTCTTGGCATTGGTGTTGGTCTTAAACATTGCATGGATTGAACCTGTCCGTTATCCTCCTACTCCTCCTCCTCCTCATCCTCATCCTCATCCTCTTCTTCATCATCATCATCATCATCATCATCATCCTCCTTGTAGACTCGTAGACAGCATCATCCTGCAAATGCAATCCCAACCAGCAACCCCCGCGTTGTGTGGCAGCATCCACTGGCAGATCGCTAGCTGCACAGTCACCCACTGCGTACGTTTCTTTTTCCGCCAGCATATCCAGCAACTTCGAGCAGTTTTGGTACGATATGCTCACTTCAACCTGCTACCATTCCAGCACGGATCATAATGATAGCAGCATATCTATCACTTCCATTATGAGATAACTGCCTGCAATTCAGATATTTTGAACTAGCAACCACTGATGATCTGACTGACACCAGTGATGCTCGCCCGCAGTGGCCAACAACTGGTGCTGGGGCAGCCACCAAGTGCTGCTTCAGGTACGCACAGAGCCTCGCACGGCTGAGCAGATCGCTGAGGATGCGAACACATGCGAGGAGGACGCCCGTGCGAGCAGCGGAAAGTGCTTAGCTGTCTTTGAGGATTGATCAATGCAAATTGAAGGATTATAGTCAACTAATTTTAGGTATCATTTGGTATGACCCTCATAACTCTATGCCAGTCAATTCACTATATTTTAATTTGGGTTAATCACATGAAGATTATAATCATAATGGTTGATCATATAGTTAAGACGTAAGTGAACTTTAACGGATTGAAATATACATGGTTCATGATTGTCAATAGCTGGCTTCTGATCAGTAGTTGGTTACTGGTTATATAACGATGGTTGATCATGGTCACACATGGTTAGTTGGCTGGTTTATGGCTGATCATATAGGATAACCGACAAGAATCAAGAGGGGATGTACCAACTATATGGGGATGGAAACGATTGACAATAGGTCGGTTTGACGTGAACGGCCATTTCCAGGGTTTTGACATGCCGGAGATCTCCCTTCAATCTTGATCAACCACCATGAAGCTCCATCAACAACATCAAGAGAGGTGCTTGGACCAATCACTAATTGATCAACGCTTCAACAATCAACTAGTCACAGCATTTGGTCAATACCTCAGTGATTCTGTCTTAAATCAAATTTGTTACACCCTTGGTCTAACAATTCATCACTCATTGATAAACCACCATAAGGTGCATCCACAATTGATAGGGTGAAGCACCCTGGAGACTCAGCACTGGTGCCATCAACGTTGGGCACACCGGTGCCAGGAAGATGCCTTGGCTCGCGTGCGGATGCTCCTGAAAGATACCTGGCACAGCTGGCAAAGACTTGACCGATCGTGACCAGCAGAGCTACCATGGGATTTTTCGGAAGGGCTACCATCTTGGATCCACTCATATGGCTGTGGGTCAAGCAGTGCACCAACCGATAGTGGGGTACAATAACCAAGCATTTCAAGGGAAAACAGCCTGGTTAATGATGGGAATCAGGGGTACAGGATTTTGACCAATAGCCACAGGGGTGTTTCTCGAAACAGGCGACCCCCCAAATCATCCAATATTAACCATTCATAGTAATAAACCAACCATTTTTTGGGTAGCCTTATTTTGAGAAACCAACATCTATGGGATCCTTTCAGACATTTTTCGACGTGGATTTTGAGCAGATTTCTTTGCTCTTTCTGTGGGGTGTGACTTTGGTTTGTCCTGTGAAACCATCGCTGTTACAAAGATCAACCAACCATTTTTTTAACCGTTGACGACGCTTGTTTTCTTTAGTCTTTTTCTAAGCATCCACTTCGAGTGCTCGATCATGTCCTGAAAGGCGTACTTCACAACATCACGCTACTGATTTGTGAATGTGAAGAAGTTGATCTGAATAATCCACAATGCTAACAAAAACATTGACAAGTCATACCTAAGTAGTACCTCCTGGTTATCCCAAAGTTATCCCCAAGATATCCCAAAGTCATACCCCTCTCCTATTGTGATCCTATCGTTATCTCCTGATACCGAAACGGCGCCAGGGGCATCAAGGAGAACGGGCACCTGGACGAGGCCATGGGTCCCGAGGAGCCGGTCCCGGTCGAGGCAGAGCCGCAACCGAAAGAGGAGCCGCCGGAGCCGAAAGCGGAGCCCAAGGAGGTCAACGGCACGGCCACCATCGAAGATGACGATGAGGAGGTGCTGAATGCCGGTTGGATGGTCAGGTGGTTAGGAGGGTGGGTGGTCAGGTGGGTGAAGATTGGGTGGTTGGTTGGTTGGGTGGTTGGTCAGGTGGATGGTGTGGGTGGGTGGGTGGGGTGGTTGGTTGATGGTTGGTTGGGTGATTGGGTGGTTGGTTGGGAGGTTGGTAAGTTCTTGATGAAAAAGACGTTCGATACTTGCAATGAAGTGCAACCTATGTTGATTGAAGCAATGAACTGATCTGGTGATTCGCCAGCTGACCCTTGGGTGAAGTGCCTATGGTTTGAAGGTGTGCTGTTCTACTGCGGGATCTACGACTTGGACCACCGGCCAGATCCGGATTCACATATCTCTCTCTCTCTCTCTTTCTTTCTCTCTCTCTCTCTCTCTGAATGAATATATGCATGAAAAAAGATGTATGCATCCGTACATGTATTATGGCTTGACATTGCTGTACATACTCTGGGGGATCGGTATTAAGAAGATAGCCGCCCGATGGCTTACCAGCGACCCAGCTCGTTTTTGGAAATCCCATCACATGCCCGAGGTTTATCAAGGGACTCTATTTCCCGAATATTGTTGGTTCTTCTTATCCCCTTCTATTCACCATCATTGACCATCATCCAGAAGGAATCTTATCCCGTATATTTCACGGTGGTTCATCATAATAATAATAACATTTAATGGCGGTTCATGAGGATTTACTCATTGTTGTGGGTGATACCGGTGATACCCGGTATCACGGTTGGTAATACTCAATAATGCTCAATGATCAACACATCACTCTCTTTAAACCACTTGATAATGGTTAATGACTGATACCTTAGTGTCTTCAAACCCCTAAGTATCGACACATCATTCTCAGAATGAACCCCTATCACTCTCGTTTGCCATCTCCCAGACGAGAATCATCAATGTCTCCACCCGCCAGGTGACTTGTGTCCTCTCCAACAAGTTGAGGCTTCGTTGCCCTCTGTCCTTCGAGCGTGTTGGGAGCCCCTGACGCGCTGAGGCCTATGGTGGGGATGGGATCATGATCGTGAAATGCTTTGCATGATCCTTGGGTGTGTATATGTATTTATTTATACATGTTGATGTATGATGTATGATTTTTGGATATGATATGATTGAGTGTAGTTTTCCACGGTCCATGTGTAGAAACTGCACGATGTCAAAGAGTCATTGACTCATCCATTTCTGGTCGCCTTGATGCTGAACCAACCAGGATTGCTATTTGCAACCTCCGAAAGCCACTGACAAGGGACCACGGTGGTTGATGAATCATGGTTGATGAATCCACCGTGATCGCAACTGTGATGGTAACAGTGGAAATGAACAGCCGGACCAGAGCGAAAGAGTCTCCAGTCCGTGCGGAAACTGGTCAACCGGAGGTCAAGCTTTGATCGCTTCCAAGGATGTCATGATTGAGAATGGCAAATCATCGTTCATGATGAATCATTGTTCATGATGAATTATCGTTCATGATGGTTGATCATGGCTAAAAGTATCACTGGTGAATCTTGGTTTGTTATCGTCAAGCAATATGAATTATCAACGGCCATCAACCGTATTATAACCGTATTACCACTGGCTCTCAACTATTCACCATCCACAGTTGTTTGCCATCATCACCATTCCAAGCAGCAGAAGCAGCATCGAGCAGAAATACTGGATCATAATCCGTGGTCGTTCATTGGTGACCATCTTAATAGTTGATCATTTGAATCCTGGTTGATCATTGATCCAGTTCACTGGACCAGTAGTGGTCGTGCATTGGATCCATTGTTGATCATTGGATCCTCCTTGGCATCACTTGATGATCATTAGTGGCCATTTTCATGGTTGATCATCAAGTGATGCCAAGCTCGGAACATCACCGGGGTCATATTGCCACCAAGGTGGATATTCCCGTCCGTGGAGAGACCTGCATGTGGCCCTGGGGCGCGTTGGTTCGTGGATCACGTTGCCTAGAAGCTCACCAAGTTACCATGGTGTACCCCCATGTCACTGGTGGTTTCCCTGTTGATGGCGATGAACTTGGATGGTGATTGTAAGTACCACGATTTTTGTGGAAAAGTCCAGGTGTCATGATCTGAGGGAGCCGATTTCCGGATATTCTTCGCAGTTTGGCTGGTGGCCATGTGAACAATATGGCGTCTCAATCGCACGAAAGGGTTTGAAACTCTATTTCAGAACAAGTTCTGAAAAATTCCCAGTCACAACATGTCTTTGTTGGAAAAGTACTTCCATATTGTCATGTCCTTTGTTTTACCGTTGTTTCCAGTATATCTCGAGTACATTACCATAATTCCTTGGTTGATAGATGGTGAATTGATGGTGAACTGATGGTAAGTAGTGAGTGATTGATGGTTATCCCTTGCTTGCTACCAACCAACCATCAACCACTCAGGATCTTGGCTCAAGATCCCAATTCCAAGCGCCGATGCCGAACCGACACCTCATGGTCCGCGCGGCTGGTTGCTAGCCATAGAGGCTCACCTCTTCCTGCTGGTGATGAGAGCCTCGGAACGAGTCGCAGGCTTTGCGAGGATTCTATGATGGTTCTGCATTTTTTTGGCTTTGTTGCGATGTTTTTTTTGGGGGGGCCAACTTGTTCCTTTCTTTTGCGGGTCCAACTTGGTGGCAGCTTTTTCTGGACGGTTTTTGTAGAGATTGTTTGAAGAAGGGTCCGCTTTGCTATTTGCTTTTTGCATCTTCTTGCAGCATGTTGCAAGTTTAGCCAAGTTGCAATGTGATGGAAATGGGGGGACAATGACAAAGTAATGTGGTAGATAAGATGGACCCCCAAATCATCCCATAGAAACAATTTATAGTAATAAACCATCCAGTTTTGGGGTTCCCTATTTCAAGAAACCTTCAGACGAATAAACAAACACCACGGTGGCATGTTGCCGCTGATAATTGCTGTGCTTTGTCAGCATGCTTCAGCTAGCCCATTTGCGGGCAAAGTTAAAGGCTAAAGCTTGTGCAATAATGGCTAATCATGGTTGATGTGGGCTAGTGAGGTTTGATTAGTGACGGCTTCATGATCTCAAGAACCTCCGGTTCACTGGAGGATACCCATCCTGTGGCCCCTAATCAATCACTATTCACTGTAATATAAAACATGATTCACTCATGATAACCAAAAGTAGAAACCACATGAACCAACCATATGAACCGATCATCAGTAGGAACCAATATTGACCATTACTGTAGAACCACTATAACACAACGATTACAACTGACCAATCTGATTCAACCAAATCATTAGCATCATCAAGAATAAGCCATATGGACCATTATAACCATTTCGAAGCAACTACTCGAGTAATAGCACCACTGGGTATATTTATTTCTCATTTAGTTATTCGTCATTCCTGTATAATCAGCAATATTCGTCATTATCTAGCCCCTGGGCATTTGAACCATTATTATTGACCATTTGAAGCATTATCTTCCTTTAAATGAGTCATTTAACGATTAGTCATGGCTTTTTAAATACTAATACTAATTCTTATTCATGAGTCATTTTTATATCTAATATATAATATCATTACTAAGATTAACTATTTCACCCAATGGCTGGGCATTCCGGACCCCCCAGATTGGTGTGCCGGGGCCTGCTGGCACCATGAGTGACCTAAGGATTCATCACTTTGGGCCTCGTGGCGCTCGTGACGGGCCATGAGTGTGGCGAAACCCCACAGGAGCCAAGCAGATCTGGGATGCCATGCTGCGGTTCAGAATGGTTAGTTAAGGGATCAGAAGGGTTTTTTTACGGGATGATGAAGCAAGTTAAGCCATAAACCTTAAGAACGGGATCCAGCTGGTAGGGATGATCATGAGGGATTAGTTCAGCTGGTTCATAGAGATGATCATGTTTGAGGTTAACTAAGCTGGTGAATAGGGGATAACCAAGCATAGAGATAAGACAAAAATGCATTTATACATTGGTTTATAAGTTGTCTATTTGTATACACTTACGTAGATATTGAGATTTGTATTTCCGTATCATTATGTACAGATTTATGTATATTCTTAGTACGCGCTTGCACAAGCATACCATGCGCCATTCCGGCTCTGCCATGGTGATGCAGGAGTCATCACGGTCTTCACTTTTAAGAATCCCAAACCCACAGTGGCTACTCATTGCCACTTGGGGGAGAAAGACAGCAATGATCAAGAATGGCCGATGACCAGCAGAAATGACCATCATTTAGCCATGATCATCCATCGTTTAATCATCATTTCATATCATTTAACCGTCATCTTTTCATCACCATCATTGAACCACCATCATTTTTAATCAGCATCATTAAAGCCGATTCTAATTGCCATCATTGAACAGGGAACAACTACGGTCAGTGTTCATCCAGTCATTTCTTTGCACATTGCTTCCGTCCAACACTTGGCCAGCAGCCAGGTTGATAGGAAATTGTGGTGGTTGATAACGTTTGTGAACGATCATTGCTTACTCGGGTATCAGACCCCTCAACGACAGCAACAACAACAACAACAACAACAACAACAACAACAACAACAACCACCATTATCACTCCCACTGCCACTACCACTGCATTACAAACAGCCTAGCCTAGCTTCTTGCTGCTTGGTTCTCCAGGACAACAGCTTCATACAGATGCAACTGAGTCTCACCGAATCCAAGGCGTCCCAGGCCGCCGCAACGGGTGGTGCTGACGTGGTGCTGTGAACGTAGCAGCTTCGTCGGAAGGGTTCATCACCAGTGGTACATGGAGCTGTCAACTCACCATCTCCAGTTTTACGGTAAATCGCTGGCGACGTATCATCAAGCATTGGGTGGTTTCTGAACAGCTGCATCTCCCATGGCTGTTGTTGACCACCAGCCAAAGGTTGAGGCAAAGGACGGCCAAAACCCGCTGGATGTGGGGAGCCTGGTTGAGATTCATCCTTGGGCCCTTGGGCGCTTTCTAAACCTGCTGTATGGTCTAGATGCTTTGGGCCATTTCTGACGTGTGTATTCAACACAACAGCTCCCCTACCTAGATTTTTGTTGCAAGGACAAACAAGTATCAGCGGAATTTTGACATTGCAGTTTGTTCACAAAAAAAATTGACTGCAGAAACTAGGTTGTCGTTGGCATCCTAAAGGGCTTGGGTGAGACGACTGCTTCTTGGCTGCAGATTCTGAGGGGATTCGAACACAACTGAAATTGCTTGGAGCTTGTCCAATTCTAAGGCAACAACGAGCAGTGAGCCCCAAAATGCCGCGACCTTACATTGCTGCTGTGCAGGATTTAGCTTCGTGGGAAGGGTTCATCACCAGTGGTACATGGAGCTGTCAACTCACCATCTCCAGTTTTACGGTAAATCGCTGGCGACGTATCATCAAGCATTGGGTGGTTTCGGAACAGCTGCATCTCCGATGGCTGTTGTTGACCACCAGCCGAAGGTTGAGGCAAAGGACGGCCAAAACCCGCTGGATGTGGGGAGCCTGGTTGAGATTCATCCTTGGGCCCTTGGGCGCTTTCTAAACCTGCTGTATGGTCTAGATGCTTTGGGCCATTTCTGACGTGTGTATTCAACACAACAGCTCCCCTACCTAGATTTTTGTTGCAAGGACAAACCCGTATCAGCGGAATTTTGACATTGCAGTTTGTTCACAAAAAAAATTGACCGCAGAAACTAGGTTGTCGTTGGCATCCTAAAGGGCTTGGGTGAGACGACTGCTTCTTGGCTGCAGATTCTGAGGGGATTCGAACACAACTGAAATTGCTTGGAGCTTGTCCAATTCTAAGGCAACAACGAGCAGTGAGCCCCAAAATGCCGCGACCTTACATTGCTGCTGTGCAGGATTTAGCTTCGTGGGAAGGGTTCATCACCAGTGGTACATGGAGCTGTCAACTCACCATCTCCAGTTTTACGGTAAATCGCTGGCGACGTATCATCAAGCATTGGGTGGTTTCTGAACAGCTGCATCTCCGATGGCCTTTGTTGACCACCAGCCGAAGGTCGAGGCAAAGGACGGCCAAAACCCGCTGGATGTGGGGAGCCTGGTTGAGATTCATCCTTGGGCCCTTGGGCGCTTTCTAAACCTGCTGTATGGTCTAGATGCTTTGGGCCATTTCTGACGTGTGTATTCAACACAACAGCTCCCCTACCTAGATTTTTGTTGCAAGGACAAACCCGTATCAGCGGAATTTTGACATTGCAGTTTGTTCACAAAAAAAATTGACCGCAGAAACTAGGTTGTCGTTGGCATCCTAAAGGGCTTGGGTGAGACGACTGCTTCTTGGCTGCAGATTCTGAGGGGATTCGAACACAACTGAAATTGCTTGGAGCTTGTCCAATTCTAAGGCAACAACGAGCAGTGAGCCCCAAAATGCCGCGACCTTACATTGCTGCTGTGCAGGATTTTTGCAGCTTTGGTGCGTTAGTGGCAATTCATCGGACCAAGGTGTCTGACAAGCAAGAGAATGCTACTGCGACTGCCAACGGTGGTGAATCAGAGAAACAGGTGGGATGTTAGCAGAAGCAACGGGTGTTCTGTACATTTGAGCTGAGCAGTCACTGTGGCCAAACAGCTTGTGAAATGGTCGACGAGTAGTACTGAAGGTGAGTTGATGGTGGATATTGATCGAGGATCAATGATGATATTAGGTGGCCAGTCCAGACATTCATCTGTTTCTCATATCAGGAGAGCCCATCAATAGATGGTTTATTACTATGAACGATTACTATTGGATGATTTGGGGGTACACCTACTTTGAGAAACCACCATTTCCCTCCAGTAGCAAAAGACTCCTGCTTTCCTTGATTGGATGCAGGAATCCCTGCTGTGGGTTTTCTACCAATGATGTACCCCCCCAAATCGATGATCATCCAGCATCTTGGTCTTACTATTCCCTATTCTTGACCATCATTTAATCGAACAGTAGCCATCAATCAGCTCAGTTGGTATATTCCCGACCTGTCAGTAGTTGTTACCCCCTATCATCAAACATCATTAATTGACCATCATTCCATCATCAACCATGATACTTGATAAAACTTACTGTATGTACGCATGATTACCCGTCATTAACGATCATCAGCCATCATGGTTAACGGGTAATCGTGATGGCTGATGATGGTTAATGACGGTCAATCATGGTTATAATTAGCCATTACTAACCATCATTGTCCGTTACTATCAACCGAGGTTCATTACCCACTGTGCCGCCTGCAAAATGCCTGGCAGCCCTGTGTCAAGGCCGGCTGGTGGCCCTTCAAGGCTGACAGCATCGTGAACAAGGCAGCTCAGGTGAGGAGTACCACGGGGACTGTGGGTCAATGGCTGAGAATGGTTGGTGCAATGAAGGGGTTAGTGGATGATCATGATGATGATGATGATGATGATGATGATGATGATGATGATGGTTGATGTTTGGTGATGATGATGACGAGGATGATGGTGATGGCGATGATAGTGATGATGGTGATGATGGTGATGATGATGTTTTTACTATTTTTGACAATAATAAAAATCCAAAAGCAGTAATTCTTCAGGGGATAACAATCAACGTTACCTGTGACAGTGGATTTTTGTGGGACAGTGGATTTATTTCCATGATTCTAGCTCGTTGTCCATACTCATCACCATGAAGAGTTGGTCGAGACCGGTGGCAACCAATCCTTCTCGCAACCCATGCTGCAGATTCTGTTCCTGGGTTTACGCTCTGAAGTAAAGGATTCTCTTGCAATTAAGAACTACCAATAGAGAACTATCCGCTCCTGCATGTTCGCAAGCAAGTTAATCTACCAGAGCATGACCAACCTTCAACGTTTTTATTGCTGTGACCAAGCTTCAATCGACCCAGTTCAAGTTCCACGGTAGAATTTCATCGATGACCTGTGTTGACAACCATGCAACTGCACCACTTTTCAGTGCGCAGATTCGGGTGCAGGCTGTGGCCACGGTGGGGAAGTTGATGAAGGTGGGAAAGTGCCTGCTGCATTGGTGGTTTCACTTCCTGGTTTGGTTTTCTAAGGAGTTGCTTCATTGACAACTAGTAGTAGTAGTACGTCGTAGTAGTAGTATTAGTAGTAGTAGTAGTAGTAGTAGTAGTAGTAGTAGTAAGTAGTAGTAAGTAGTAGTAGTAGTAGTAGTAGTAGTAGTAGTAGTAGTAGTAGTAGTAGTAGTAGTAGTAGTAGTAGTAGTAGTAGTAGTAG
>VSDK01027581.1:0-13612 GCA_009767595.1 Symbiodinium kawagutii
ACATGACAAGTGGTCCAGGGTTTGGTTAATTTGTCCATCTACTGTAGATCATCTAAGTTTCAAGTCACTTTCAACCAATCATCCCAAAGGTGTACATCTGAATGGTCAGCCACGCCCGATTCACTACATACGTGCTGATTGATGCTACGGATTCTAGCAGAGATCTCCCAGTACCATGCCTGGGCCTCCTCAGGCAGGACATCCTCCTCCACGACACCCTCCAGCCTTGGTCGTCCATTGTCTGCCCAAATGCCATCCATGTCTTGTAACTGTGTATGATGCTTGGAAACATATAAATATACCTATAGGCCTATAGGTCTGTAACATGTAAAAATAAACATATATGTATATATTTCAGACCTATAGGTATTATACATACGTGATGAAATGTGGACATCTAAATACATATTACTAGCACCCTATGCCTTTGAATGAATTCACATAATATGTAGATATGAGGGTTTCGCAAAATGGGGGGACTCCCAAAAGAGTTGGTTTACTACTGTAAAAGGATTGATATGGGATGATTTGGGGGTACCCCTATTTTGAGAAACCATCATATCTATACAAAGAAATTGGTCAGAAATTGTGGTCAGTTGCAAGATAATCATCCCCAGGTATAGTTGGAAAAGAAGCAATATCTGTAGATACATCATACATGAAACCACTTGAAGCTACCAAACAGGTACAGTAGATAGTGTATGGTTGTAGAAGTGTTTCCGAACTACTACTGCAGCTTCCCACACCACATCATAACTTGTGATGCGGGAAACAAGTCATGATGATATGTGTTAATCTCGGAAACAATCTCGTAGATATGTTTTTTTTTTGCAGACGTGCAACATTTACAGCCAAACTGGTATCAATATTGATGGTATTGTGACCCGTGGATCGTAAAGGCCTAAAAGGCGGCAGTAAAAATATTCCAACCCAGTTCCACTTGATTGAATCGAGCTCATGACAGAAGTTTGTGAACCAGCATATTAACAATGAGCGAGCGGAAGGCCCAAACTTCTGAGGTGATAATGCTTGGATTTGGGTCGCTCATGGCCTGCTGAGTGTGTTTCAGATCTAATTCTCCACTTCTTTGCCATCATCTATCAACCAGCTTGATTTTCAGCAACTGATTAAGAGTAATTGATCATATGAAGAATTGTCAGCTTGTCAATGATGTGCATCATTGCTTCTACACAGTGTTAGTATGTGTGAATCATATATTTATCATTAAACTGATCATACTAACCAACTTCCGAACCCTTCGTTGATGCTTAGGCGAAGGGGACCCGTGAGCTGGCTTCACCAGCCGAGAAGCGCTGCCAGCTTCTTCCAATCCCCCTCCTGGCGGCGTTCCCTGCCCCAGGTGTCCCACCCAGCAGCCACAAATGATTTCAATATTGGCTTCGGAAGGATGGCCAATCATGTTGGGAATACCGCTTTTGTTGGACAAAGCCACGACAACTCCTATACGGTTGGCATAGCGACTATAGTTCATGATGCACCGCCCCCATTTACCTTTCCTTCACCAGCTTCTGAAATGTTTATGGATGCATCCACGACATGGTTTCTATCTGTTTTCCTTCGGGTTGGAGCAGCAGCTTGGAATAAGGAAACTGAGGCAACAGTATATATGCATATGAGTCGATCGAAAAATGCTACAACATTATTCAGAAGGTAGGGTGATTCACCTATTAGCTTCTACATTGGCTTCTTGAAAATGCGCATTTCGGGCTGGCATTTTCTGGGTTTGACGAATCATAGACAACTTTGAATATGATCATCGCGCACTGCCCTGCTGCGAAGCAGTCATTCCTTCTATTGATGGTCCTTAGGGTATAGATCGGAACAACCACGAATGCCATTGCAATTTGGACTTCGAAATAACAACACCTTACTGTTGGCCGAATCCCAAGTTTCCGGACCTGCGCTACAACTGCTGTCCCAAACCCTGGTACAACACAGATTTGACAAGCATACGAACTTGAATCTATCAAAATGATGTTGGTATACATACATACCCATGTTACTGCTGATTCTCATAAACATATGTCATCCCAACCACTGCAGGTAGCCCTAGAACACCCAATTCTTGCAATTAAGGGAGAACCCAATGATTTGGGTGTAGCCCCGCACAAAACAGATAAAGACTGATATTGGCTGCCATGAGTTTGACAAATATCCGCCTCCCACATGACACAGCAAGTGAGATGTATCAATATCCCTATCCCAATGCAAGCCCAATTCCATGATGATGTGTATACAGTTATTGCTTTTGAAAGAGGAACTTTCATTGCCCATCCTAGTCAGTAATTGGTCCATAATCAAGGTCAGCAAGACGTCTCACTGGCGTTACTACATATTACGCGTACTACATACACTCATTTGCACGTTTTAAACCAGGTTACAGTACTAGCAAGCTCTCACCAGCTACTGCGATGGTCATCCAAGTGAAGTATATCATCAACCAAATGAATCAACCTTAGCCAACCAACCTTAACGCAACTTAACCACCCAACCAGGTCACCAGTGTTCCGGTACCCGCCTCATTGGCAGCAAAGAGCTCTTCCTCGAGAACCACAATCCTTGGGAGGCTCAACGTTGGAAATTGATATAAGTATAACATTAGTGACTGCTTACTAATGGGATAGTATAACAAGGGGGACTTGATATAGGTATAACTTGTATATGTATACATATATAGATATATATATATATGTAAACATTAATATTGACATCAGGGTTACTATTGATACTGAGTGGATGGTCAATGCTAACTGATCTGTCACAACTATCGGTTGCTGATTTAGCAAAATTAAAAGGAGGTAGTCGGTTGATGCTCTGCTTGATCATGGCCAATGATCAGCAAGGCGGTATGTCCAAAAAGGATGATACACCCAAACAGGTAGTTCCCAATCCGGCCGTTCCAGCACCAAGGGGGTACCTGATTTATTGGGACACTGCCTTGTGGTCGGATTTGATGGTCCAAACTGCTTAGCTATTGACCATTGGCCATCATTTGCAATAGGGGATACGTGAAAGGATAGGTTGGTAAAGCAAAAACCCGGGGTGACAGCCCAATCTGGTCAGATGCGAGCTCAGATGCTGCGTCTTCTGAGGACTAGGTGTTTCCCACCTCTGGCGCAGCCTACGATTAACCAAGGATAGACACAAACAAAGCAAGTTTTGTTTGACTTGATCCATCAAGACAGTGGATCAAAGAATTCTGATAATCACATAATCATGACACGTAATGACCCCAACTTAGCACTGATCCACGCCATGTTGGTTACTTTGATCAAAGTGGTTCATTGATTGACTACACTTCACTGGGTATAGCCAAGCTGCCGGCATGACCGCTCTGGATCTGGTCACTTTTAGTCACAGTGACCATTTCAACTGCTGCAAGTATACAGAAATGGTATCCCCCCAAACTCGCCCGGTAGAATTCCCCTAGTCATAATGTCTATAGTTGCTAGGTCGAGGGTTTAACAATGATGATTGAGTCTCTACAGCACTGCCAGGAGTCATATCCAAAGTTGTCTGCACTGCCGGATCCACCACATGAGCAGCGTAGCGCAACTTCGACAAAGCTGGTGCCGTGGTGTCACTTCTGCGTATGCAGGGAACCAAGTCATCCGTCGCCAAGCGAATGGAGAAAGGGGTGCGCTTACCTGAGTCCGTTGCTGACACTGCGGCTTCTTTGATACGGAACAAGCACAATGATCCCCCAGCCATGCGATAGGGGCTTTCATCGTGACCAAAAAGCCTGCAGGAAAACCTGCTGTGTTTGGTGAAGTGCTTTGATCAATAATTGTGTAATTATCTGCCAAATACTTGATATACTTCACTGTTCACAAAGGGTTTACTATTTTTGGCTTGGTTCTAGAGTTGTACTGTATGCTGCGATGCTTTGTTATGCATGCCTACGTGGACATACATCCGCGTCAAAGCAGCGAATCTTCCACTTACAAAATTACATACAGCTGAAGCATTTGGTCTTGAAGAAACATCTTGCTTTATGATATGGCATCATCACATCGCAGGACCACGTATGCGGTTTTCTCGACAATGCGCAAGGTATGCACATAGTATCGTCCGCAAGCTCGTTTTGTTTTCACAAGAGAAACAAGCTGTGTCACTGACTGGTGCGTGAACAACCTTGGCGAATGGTCTCGCACATAACCATGATCTAAGTATCACCTATCCGTCATTTAGCCATGATTCAGCCATAAGTTACCCATCATTCAACCCCCCATTCCTGCGCTTCACCCAGGTCCTCCCATGACCCGCCAGGGTCACCGGGTCCCCAACCGGGTCCCTGGTCCTGTCCCCCAGGCGGTTCCCAGGCACGATCCGGTCGGTCACCGGTCACAGGAGCGCCCACGAAGGCGAAGGTCAGGACACGGACTTGGCCTCCACCCACCTGGGCGCAGCGAACGACTGGTGGGTGACTGCGCCAGGGATGGTGTGGGGAGACCGTTGGGGACCCCTGGCAGGTCACGGGACCTGGGTGAAGCGCACATAGTGGGAGTTATATGTTGCGGAAATTATGGTTGAATCATGTCGAAATGATGGGAAGGTGATGGTGAAAGGATGGTTGAGGAGCTAGGGATGGAGTTATACTATGACTAGATGATGGTTAATGATGGCTAAGGATGGATAAGGATGGATAAGGATGGTAAAGGATGGTAACATCATGGTCATATCATCTATGCTGGTGAATGACGGTTATTACTTATTGCTCATGATGGTTTAGCGATGGTTAATTAAGGCCTATCGTCAGTGGTGGTTAGATGTTGACAAGGGCTATGAACGATTGATGAGCTGTTTACCGATATATAGAGGAAAACAACCATTCATGAACAACAAGTCATTTAGATTTCCTCTTGACAACAAACACTCCTCTAAATTTTAGTGGATTTCTCAAAAAGAAAAAAATAAAGCAAAACAAAAACATAATGGATTGGTTGGTATATAGCACCATCTATAGCACCAACAGGAACATAATTAGTAATTACCGCCAGTTGACCTTGATTGACAAAAATACACAGCAAACTCAACTGTCTCTGGGGGACTTGAGGGACTTTTTACGACATGGGCTGATGGAGGGGTGCTGAGTCAGTCATTGGAAACTTGTGAATCAGCTGGGAATTCTGTGGTCAAAAGACCAACAAAAACACTTCAGGATGATCGCCCTGATTCGGTGCCTGATTTTCTCCAGTTGTTGGCCAACAATCCATCAAGGTTGAGCAAGCAATAATCAACAGGTGGGTTGCTTCCCGGGGATCCTCGAATTTGTCCAACAAGTGTTCATCTTTGTGAATGCAGGATGAATGACTAGACCATTGCAAACTGCGGAACCGGAAATCACGCCTTTGCAAAAGTTTGTCACAACCACCATGATGATTACCATCACCATCACCATCACCACAACCACCACCACCACCACCACCACCACCACCACCACCATCACCATCACCATCACCATCACCATCACCACCACCACCACCACCACCATCATCATCATCATCATCATCATCATCATCATCATCATCATCATCATCATCGTTGCTACATTACCACTGCTCAACCAACCCGCCACGATGCCATGGCACGCAGATCACGAAGGTCGGTTGGTAGAGAACCTGTTGATCCCATCCGGCAGTTCCGAACAAGGATTGAGTTGGTGAATGATGGCTAATAGACTATTTCATGATCGATGAGTATCAATGAACCATTAGTAATGAACAATAACCATGATCATTTATCTATTAGTGGAGTATCACTTTTCTACTAGTGGTTGATGACCATGGTTAATGATGATTATCAATGGACATGTTTGTAGCGGTTCATGATACTTAATGTGACATCAATCAATATGTATAATTATATCTAGTGGTTGATAACCAGGTTTGATGATTGTTGATGATGCTTGTGGATCCTTACATGTGTTAACCAACACGGCTTGTTGGAGTTTGGACATTTTCCAACCAGCCTCACACGTTGTCATTGCATTTTTTTCCGCATAATCTCAGGCAGCAACAACAAACGTGTTTGGGAACATCCAACTCCAACCAGTTTACATAGTGAATGGCGGATGCCAAGGATGGTAAATAAATGTAAACAAACATGGCATTATTACTTAATGAATGGTTGTTGACTCTGAAATCTATTTGATTGGAGATCACCGAAGATGCAAGCCGCAGCTTTACAACAGAAAACACCTGTTGCTTTCCCTTTGAAACTGGGTCTCTCATGAATCCCAAGAAGCAAAGCATTAGTAATGGTGGGTTTGAAAGCGGCAAACGTCGCATTTGAGGCATATGTGTTTGCTTTTTCTCCATCATGCTACCTTTGCCACATCAATCCTTTCGACCTATGCGAGGTCTGCATTTCAAGAAACCTTGTCAAGTTGCAAACTGGGACGGATACCAAATACAACTCAATGCGACGACTCGAAAACAAATCCGGTTTAATTAAAGATTCAAATGTCTGCTCACATTGAGATGCAGGCGGTGCACTTTTTACGAGAATATGTTTCCATAATATTGCTGACATCCGAATTTGCAAGACGTGGTACTGGATAAACCACAACAGTAAAAAAAACACGAAACTGGTTCATTTGATCCTGTCAATCGCCAATATAATTGTTGCCGGTAGATGTCAGCATGTTGTAAACACTCCTCACAAACAGAGCGGATGATCCCTGCCCTTGTTGACTATCATCTGTGACGGAAGTTCATTTGTGACTGGTGATGGTTTGTCACAGCTACAGTCCGACATTTACACAAATCGCCCTTTTGTCTGGGGCAGGAGATAAAGCTTTGCATCACGGCACAGCAACAGGAACCAAGCCAATCAAATAACAAATGTAAAACCAGTGGGAGCAATTGTAAACATTCCCACTTGCTTGGGAATCAAGAATCTCATACTAGATTGGACATATTCTGAATAAACCATCTGCTGACAATTGACAATCATACTCAGAAACAACGGACAATGCAAACAATCATAACCACAATCACAACCGCTTGACTAACCTTTGGAACTGCCATACACATCCATACACATTGACCATAGCTCAAAATTTATATGTATGGAGAAATACAAACATGAATTTCGAATCCTTGGGTATGGATCAGCCAAGTTCCTCTGGCCATCCCTTTATCAAGGTGTTCGGCTGCGGCATTGTCTTTCCATGGTCTGGAGTCTGGGCTGGAAGGAATAGCCACTAATTAACCAGGAACCACAACCATTTAGAACCAATAATAAAGTATCGACATTAGTTCTTGGATGTGTCTGGATTCTCAGTATATTATTTGTTGGTTGTATTGTTGTTCAATATCATCTGCTGCAGTAGCATCGTTTCTCTGCTGGACATTTATCAGATATCATGAATCGTCAGTCTCCAGCAAATAATCAACAACAACTATAACAATGGAAGATAACATTGTATATAAGCAAATATAAGCAACATTAAGCAACAAATAGCATCATGGGTCACCGCAGCACTTCATCCCCTTACGCCTTTCACCCTTCGGCTGAACCGAGTCGGACCGGACTCCTGGGCGCCAAGACACCGGAGGAAGTCCTCGCTCAACAACCAGCTGCATGCCAGGGCTCACCGAAAGATTCACAGCACACCTGGGCAGCACCAGCTACCAGCCATGCCCGTTGCCAGGTTGCCACCAGGTTGCCATGCGCATGAGTGGTGTGCGATCATGGCTGGGTTGGAAGTGGGTGAAGCGGATGCTGTTGAAGCAGCATTTGTTGAGAGGGGTTGGGTTGTGGTGGGAATTGCCTGCCAGAGATGGGGTTTCCAGGTCCGGCTTAGGTGAGTCAGGGAATGCCCAAGCGAAAAATATGCTGGTAGGGAAACCACTAACACCTCGTGTGTTTTGCACTACATGCCGCAATGCCTCACAGCGCCGTTCCCCATATCTAACAACAAGGCAAGGCTATTGTTGATCAGTTGTTAAAAGGGAGAACTGCAAGCAACAAGATATATGACCTCATCAAACAGAACCAACTGAAACCTTTACAATGCTACTCAGCTATTGAACAGGGAACCCGATTTACCAATTGGGCATTTGTTGCACTAGTTATTTTCAGTGCTCAACACAGATTGGATTGCAACCGTCCCCGATGAAGCAAGCCATGTCATACGCTGGATATTGCTCAATGACATAACTCAAGATGATGATATGTGAACTCATATAATCTAACTGAAACTCCCGCTCAATTGGTCGCATGGCATTTGATTGGAAAAGCAAAACCTCATGCTGGCAGTGGATTCACTCTGGTACGAATGCTTCTCATGTGATTGCGCCTTCCAAGGTGACTGAATGAACATGTACAAACAACAACCCGTTTGCAACACGGACTGCTCGCAAGACAATAACCAATCAATTTGCAAAACCTATCAAAATCTACAACCAAAAGGTTAACATCTGCTGACATCCGCTAAGCATTCATATCAAGCATCATCGTTCTTACAGTCACCACCTATCCATTGAGCCATCCTTAACCATGATTCTCTATGATTAACTATTCGTAAACAATTACTGTATTAAGCCATCAAGAAGAACCTTCCACCCTTAGCCATTGCGACTCAACGCTCCAGTCATGGCAGCCCGCCCGGTTCCAACGAAGCTGTCGCCCAAGGCACTCTTCTGCGAGCTTCCGCAGGGCCGATGCATTGATTTTTCGGGCCTTGGACCCAGGGGAGGAGCTCCCCATGGTTCCAAACGGTTCCAGATTAGGCCATGGTCTCCGGAGGTGTGTCAACTATTTTCGGCTCAAAGTACAAGTCCGCATTGCAGAGTAAAAACCATCATAATGAAATCAGTAACAGTAACATGAAATAAAGTTGAAATATTACATATATACCATATAAACATGTATACCTACACATATTGGAATTGTGGCAAAGTTCAAGTGGTATGAAACTGAATACTGTTGATACTCTGATTTTTAAAAATGGCTTCTGCAATACTAGCCCTGAGTGGGAAGACAAAAAACAAAGGAGTCGTGCAGCTTCTATCATGGTAGACCGGACGGAATTGGATAGAATCGGCCTCACTACTACCATAACCAACTTCCACTGATACAACCATAGAACGCACACAGTTAAAAAAAAAAGCAGAGCATGCTGGCAAAATACTTCGGGAATACTTGGTAGTAGGTGTAGTGAGGCGGTTCAATCAGGATGGAATGACAGTATGACTAAACCTATCCAAACAGATGTCCAGAACCAACAAGTCATTTGCCTATCTGGCGCAAAAAAAGAAAAACAACAACAACAACAACTTGCTTTCATGGACCTGGCATGGTTTTGCTATTGGCCTATAAAAAGATGGTTTCATGGACTAGCAAACTTTGACACCTGCAGCAACCCGAAGTCACAGCAGCTCACCCTCACCCCGGATCAGGGTCTGTCCTCGCTATCCTAACGGTCAAAACCACTCAATCATAAGACGCTGCTGCATGATGTGGTAAAGCTGTATACCCGAAACCATGTATGGAGAAATCCATTGTTTCACGTAGCCACGGTAAGGGTCTACCATCTCTTACTTTGAACTACTGGTCCCCCATGGCCCTCTGGTATTGCTGGTCACCCATCTGAATCCAAGGAGCCTTCAGCCGTTGAATGTGCTCAGGGTCAGGAGTGTCGTCTTCTTCTATACCGCCCGAGATGGGATTCACCCCCAGTGTGCCACGACGACAGACCAGTGTGCTGACGCCCGATTCGGTCAGACCGAAGCCTCCCAAGGCCAAATGGTTCATGAATGAAGCACTGGAAAACAACCAACGTAATGATGTGCAAAGAAAGCGGTCCTACAATGATAACCAGATTTGAAGTGATGAGTGATGATGTGTGATGACATGATCTTCCTGTTCCAAGGTATCACTGGCTCATCTTTCAATATGTAAGAAAATGGTTTGGCATCGTCATGATATCATCACCATCATCGTCGTCGTCATCATCATCATCATCATCATCATCATCATCATCACTTTCATCATACCCCTGTTGTGTTTGTTGTTTGGGTGGTAGGTATATTCCCCCCTTTGTGCGCCTTATGGCTGATCAACCAACCCTCAGGTTCAGCTGTTGGTGATTATTTACCTGCTTTTTGGATTACATCAACAACATTCACTACGATTCAGCATTTCCACCGTTTCTATCATCGTCATCATCATAATCGTCATCATGATAAACCACTGCTGATGGTGGTTATTTGCTAGTATTGACCTACGGACACAGCGTCATTTGTCATGTTGTTATTTGGAAGCAAATTAATTAACATCAACCGTTGACCATAAAAATCAACCACTAGCAAACCACTCATTGAGTCATTGACCATTACACAACCCATCAATCCAGAATTATTTCCACCAACAAACCATTCATTAGTCAAGGTGACATCTCTTCAGTCTCTTAACCACTCACCAGCAATCATCAACCACCATGAACCATTCATTGACCATTCAGCAGTCACCATCATCCATTCCTCAACCATTTACCATCCTGGAAACCAACAGCTTGACGCCCCAAACCAGTCGGACTGATGCGACCCTAAAATGCTGGCCTCAAGTTGTGGAAGTTTCCAGGTCGTTCAACAACTGCCAGGCATCGCGAGGTGGACCGACCGCCCCCGTTACACCACCAGCCATCTCCGGCCTTGCTCCAGCAGTTCCTGAGCAATGGCATCCTCCAAGGCATGCAGTGCGGCACCGCAACTTTCAGCACTGACCTGGCGACGCAGTGGGCCAGTGGAAACGGGAGACATGGAGTCATACCACGGTTATAGGTGACATAAATTGGTTGGTTCACCATGGTTACAGGGTGTTATAGAGGTGAGCTCATCTACTTGATAATGGTTGATCATGCTTGGATAGTGGCTGAGTCATACCACAATTATAGGTGACATAAATTGGTGACATGAACTGGTTTGTTCACCATGATTGTAGGATCTTATAGGGCTTACCTTACCCGCCTGATTCATGGCTGACTACAATGTATACTATGCAGTTCTATGACGCAAAACTAATGATGTATAACAGTACAACCCCAACTGCGTGAACCAGCTCTGGTCTAGCGACTGGCTCCAGGAGAATCATTGCTAGTTCATTGTATGCATATGACTTATGGGATGTTTACTGCTGAATCCAATCTGCGTGATATTTAATGCATTCATGGCATGGGATGTTCCATAATTGTACGCAATCTTAGAAGAAGAGTATGCTGGTTGGTGGTTTCAACCCCTTTGAAAAATATGAGTCAGCCGCCCATTTGATAATACGTACAAAGGAAAAAAACAATCTTAACAACCACCAAGTTTTCGTTTCTTATTGGTGGTTGTTGGTGGTTGTTGGTGGTTGTTAGTTTACACTGGCGGTTAACAAAATCTTACCAACCACCAACAAGTATCGTCAGTTTCTTCTCCGTCCCCACCTTTCCCACCAGCTCATCCTCGGTGGGTCGCACAGGATACAAACGCCGTCGACCCAAGACCAGAATGCTGCCTCCTGGTGGAGACCGGGGCGAAAACCCATAGAATGGTGTAAATCAAACATAGACAACGGTATTTACTCCATGGTTGATTTGATTTACATAGTAAATAGTGAATCAAACATATTTGCGCTATTTGCTCCTGAGTGGAGTAATTCAAACCTTTATAATTATGACTACCGGGGAATATCAATGGAATATCAACAGCCATAAGTTGATGAGGAAATATAAGGACTTGTGGCCCTTGAAATTGCACATAGCAACTTTTTGCAGCCAAACACTGATTGACACATCCAATGAATTTGCGATATTTGCGTGTTGCTTGTAGCATCTTGTAGCACCAATTGTGATATGTTTGGAACATGCCTTGAGCCTCGGTCTCTGGGGATCTGATGTTTGCCTTGTACTGACCGGATCCAGGTTGCGCATTTGCACACCAGCTGGTAGACTATGGTTGGGTGATATGGGGCTTTCAATGTGAGTCAATACCTACCAGCAACAGAAGTGTAAAATACCATATTCCCACAGAAACTGTTCAGTTTGTTTCAACAAATCTGTCCAGGTTTCATATGATATTGGACTGTGACAAGATGTGACAAGCAGAGCTCAGTTGGACGATGGAAGGAGAAAAAACGTGTCCTGACATGTGGTAACAACAAAAGACAACCGAACAAAACACCACAACAACAACAACAACAACAACAACAACAACAACAACAACAACAACAACAACAACAATGTAAAACAATGCACAACAAACACCACCGCACAACAAGAACAATGTAATGTACAACAAGGTAACAACCAAGTACAAATAACCGCAACAACAAAAAAAAACAAAGGTAGCTGCAAGGAACGCCGCTTGGGCTCCTTGCATGGTCCGTCCCAGGTCGCGTAGACATTCCAAGCGCTCGGTTTCGGAGCTCGGCAAATCCACGTCGACCTCAGCTGCTTGCCGCGGGAGCTCCCTGTTGTGTCCACGGTCGCCGCTGGGTGACTCAAAAAAACGCGAGGGGTCGAGGGTTGTGAAGTGATGGTCTTAGGGTTGTGGCTGTTGTGGAATCTATGAGTCCATGTAACCGCTCCAAAACAAGATGTACAAAAACGACTAACACATATAGATAATAGATACATCAAAGATTTGATTCCACAATTCTGATTGCTTTCTTCCGAGATTGTGTCTTTTTGTAGAAAGGATTGGTCCCTATCGCAGACCGTCCAAACATGAAAGGATTGTTCCAGCTACTCACATGGGCCTCAGCAGAGAAGCATGAGCTATGTCACGGGGTTCATCCCTGTATGAAAGCGAGGATGTTACTAAGCTCCTGCACCAACCAACCCACTGATCACCCACCCATGAGGAAGAAAGCATCCGCTTGTTGCGGCAAGCGATGGCACTTCTGGACCATGCGGTCGCATCAGAATGTGACAATGGAAGTTTCACTCCGGAATCAAAGTGGTGGTTCCTTCTGCAGGATACTTGCGAATCAGTCCTTCGGCAAGGGATGTTGGGCATACCATTTGCCAGTCTGGCACCAGTGGGAGACCCAAATGGATAAACATATTTCAATCACAGCTGCAGCTTTGATTGTCAAAATTGGGGGGTTAGTGAAATAGCTAGTGATGGATCCATAGATCAACCAGCTATTGATCTGAAAACAGCCACACCAACGATTTGGATCCATATCGATCCACCAAATTCCAGCATCAAGTCGAAGCGAGTGACTGAACCTTCAGGACTTTCGCACAAGCCTTCGGGCAACGGAGGCAAGTTGGATGGCCAAAGCCTGCTGCTGGACAGAGTTGAGGCTTCACTGATCTGTTCCATCGCCTGGGGCCCGGTGGACTGCATGGCAGGGGCATGTTTGCATCTGGCATACTCGGCACCTTGTGGAGCAACCGTGAAGAATTTCCATGGCCAATCTTCACATCTTGGGCTTACCACAGTGGAAAATTGGAGGTGAGTTCCCATGGACGTGCACTACCAATGGTAAGATTGGAGGTGAACTTGCCAATTCGCAGTGCATTGGCTTACCAATGGAAAACAAGCAAAACGCAGTCAGTTGCTACGCCACAAATCAAAGTTTCCTTCTTGCAGCT
>VSDK01027581.1:13630-51264 GCA_009767595.1 Symbiodinium kawagutii
GTCAAAACCACTGAAATTGCTAACAGCCAATAAGAGCCATATATATATATATAATTAAATATTATATATATATCCACGACTTATCAGGAATTGCTGCTGCTGGTCAGCCATAAACTTGCCCACTTAACAGATTTTTTCCAGGTCCATCTTGAGATGTTCGGCCGCGGTCCAAGTGGCAGTGTTCAACAGGTGCTTCGAGGTCACAGCAATCTTCTCCTTCAGCAGGGATGGGAACGTGTGTACCACAGGATTGATGCCACTCCAAACTCGACATAACAAGCTTAGACTAGCATAGAAATCCATATAAAGTATACATATCTATTAGAAAATAGCATATATACATATATATATATATATGTATCTGTACATGTATGGATAAAACCAATAAATACCCTGTATATGTATCAATAAAACCAATAGATGAATAAATAATTAAATAACTAAATGAATAAATAAATAACTAAATAAGTAAATACATAAATAAATCCACACAATATATGTATGTTCAAATAGTATCAACAGTTTGTCTATAGAATTCTAAAAGATATATCATATACATGCATTATGTGTCTATTATCAACTATTGTGTCTATAGATCCATGAATACACACACAGATACATATATATATATATATATATACAAATAATAGATACAAAATATTAAAAGAAACATGTCTTCTAGGGTCTTCTAGGGAAGCTTGGAGATCTCGCCATACCGCAACCAATGGCTGGGCAACGCCATTGGAACAAAGGGGATACTCTGCCTGTCACCTCCCTTGGGTCTACTCGATCAATCCATGAGGCCACCGTTGATACCTCAGGCCGATCCAGGTAGTACAACTCTAACAGAAATGACAATCTTAGAATTGTAGCAATCTATGTGAACCAATAGGTATAGATAAGTTGTCATAGGTTGATGAGCCTAAACCGAAACATAAATTCACGACAACCAATCTGTTCAAAGCACCACTGTTGGTTGTTAAATTGCTTGCTGAAGGTATCAAAAGTCTATTATACTCAGCTTGCCAACCTACCCAAAATCAAGCATTTGTTCTGAAAACACCAAGCAACCAACCACTTGCTACCACTGCTCCAACAGGTCAGCCATGCACAATTCACAGGGTTCTCCATGTTCCAATAGGTAACTGAAGCAGCCTGTACTTCCATAAGTCCTATGCACCAACCATTAGCCATGGTAGATTGTCATAGTACCAAAGCATCCCTTTGACAACCAATCACCCAGCATAGCTATTGCGCTCACGTCTGTTGACCCGGCTCCGCGCTATCTATTGTCTCCCCTGCAGCTCATGAAAGTAAACCAACGAAGCACAATTGATTCTTCTGCGATCATATAGCAACCAACCGAGCAAATTACAACCACAACCTCTGTACCAACCGACCAACCAACCAACCAGGCCGCCACCCAACCAATCAGCTAAGCCAGCCATCCAACCAAGCCAGCCAGTCCACTACCAACCAACTCATCGACACCGAGCATCCCCCAGCCGTCGAGCATGGCTGTCAGCCGACACCGCTGTGACCGAGGCCGTCTGAAGGATCTGTTGGGTGCCGCTGGTCACCTCCCGCGGAGCCACCACCAGTGGCCAGCGATCCATAGCGAAGGTGACTCACCCGTCAGGACCCGTCAGGGGGGAGGGTGAGTGACCCGTCAGGGGGGAGGGTGAGTCATTGGTTTTCCCTGTCATCCTAAACATCATGGGAAGAGGAAAGATCCCAGAAATGATTTGTCAAATAGTTATCTGATTATTTCTCTCTCGATGATGAGAAAACATCTCAACGATGAGAACTAGTATCTGAGATGATGTGATTGTCTTGAGTGAAAGCGTCGCAACAAAATTGACTAGTGACAAGAATGCCTTCCTCTCATCTCAAAGCCATTTGCTTTTCGCAAAAACCCAAATGAAAACCATCTCCCAACTTGAGTCGAATAGGGAACGCATGTGGCTGCTCACGCTCATCACATTGGCCAAGTACTGTCGATGCGACATCAGTCAATCAAGATTGCTGACAACTTCCGGCAAGGTGCATTTCCGTGCCAAGAAGGACGTCAATCCGTTATCATCAAATACAATCGTGTCATAGGGATGTTTTATCAAATAATTCCCTGTCAAAAAAATATCATCAAACACAATCACGTCATGCAGGTGTGGGACAATACCCTGCATCCCGGGTGAACATTCCGTACATGACTATACTCGTTGTTGGGATGTTCACCTACGAATTTGGTGGGGCACGTATGGTTACAAGGGTACGACTGTTAGAACTTGTAACCCCTAGCTATACATATATATATATATACACATAAATATAGTTATAGTTATATATATATATATGTAGACATAGAAAATATATCATAAGTGATACCATGGTCATGACGCAGCATGACCACATGACTTGCTTGAAAACACACACACACACACACACACACACACACTCATGCGCTGAGATCCCTGGCACAAGATAGCAAGTATTTGATGAAATTTGGGGACTCCAGCTTTCGCTATTCATCAACAGTAGATACAAACAATCATTCATTAAGCGTGATTAACAATTTCCAAAATGCCTAAAGATGATGAGCAATCATTAAATTAATTACCAATTGCTGTTTTCTGAAACAGGAGCCCCCAATCATCCTCTTTCAACCGTTTCTGTTATTGAACTGATTGAAGCAAGCCCTCAATGATTAACCTTGGTGGTTAATCATGGTTAATCATGGTTAACGATGGTGGTCAATGATCGTGGTTCCTGTCATGGCTTGAGAAACCACCATTTCTGACCCTCCTTCACTGCGTCTCATGGTCGCCAAGACACTGAGTTTGCCAAGCTACTCAACATGGCCGGCGCCGCTCTGGCGTCTCCCGTAGCCATGTTGAGCTCACGGCGCGGGAGGGGCATGGGCAGGCACTTGGAGAGTCTTGGTGAGTCCTACTGGGCAAAAATGTCTGGGGTCAACTCAGATCTTGACTTTGACTTGGAGGCCCTTGGTGGGCTGTGCCCGGCTATGAGTCAACTCAGATCCAGCTATCAAAACCAAAAACAGCTGGATGATGGGACTTACAACTGATAAATCATCACTACTTTAAGCAGCTAGGCAGGTGAGCTCATGTTTTGCCGCACAGCGAGTCAGCTTTGGTGGTTGCTAGGAGTCATTTTCCAACACGGCGTGGATTTCGTGGTGAGTGACACGGCGACCTTCTGCAACGTGTTTGACATAGCTGGGCTGCTTGGATGTACATAGATTCACTGCCACATGCATCGTGATTCAAGGATCAGCTCTACCTTCATCCAAATATCCAAGTACCTTCCTAGATTTCCTAGTTCTTTGCTTCAACTTTACACAACTGGAATGGCTCAGCCCCTGTGGGGTCTGGCTTCCAAATGGCTGCAAGCGTTGAAGGTGGTCAGGCACCCATCTTGACACACCGTGAGTTGCTTCTCTCATTTTCCTGTAGAATGCTGGTATTCACGGGTGGGAGAACCCTAGAATACGCACGCATACTGTCGATTCTTTGATGGCTAATGGAATTTGTTGGGGCTGCCCATTCTAGTGGCTCAAGTATCATCATATACAATCGATGAAGATTTCACACAGAATACTGAGCCGCATAAAGACCCAATTGTCTTCCAGCCTGTTCAACAAGAGAAACACTTATCCAACGAACCAGTGCTACAATGCACAGGTGGATCAAGCAGCTGGCTTTCAACAAGGGCAATGAGGGCATGCTGCTCCGGAACCCAGGAAAGCTTCAAGCACCAAAGACAAGGTGAGTGCATCAACATCTCTTCATGCACCATCTCTTCCACCAACCCAAACATTTGGCAACCCAAAAACTATTTGAATGTCCCCAACACACCTTGTTTGAGGGAAAGCCTTGGGCAAAGGCAATTGCGAGGTATACACGCTGCCCTGCCGCGCGGAATCCCTGCCCCTGGAGGCCTTTTTTGCCATCCCAAAGAGGATCACGGCATGTCGCGACGGAGGCAGGTCTCATTTTTTGTACTTCTTCGTCAGAAGGCAGGACTCCACAACCGTGATGCCCCAATCCTCGGCTGTCACAGTTGCCATGCGCAAAGATGAAGAAACTGATGGTTGTAGTGGGCTATGATCATCTATGATCTGAGAAAAACAGAAACATATTGAGTGCAAAGGTGCAAATGTCATGGTACAGCTCAGGGCCAACATAAATGCAGCATGTTTTGTTTAACAAAATTAACCTTCAGGATGTTCATAGAAAAAACTCCTGCACCAGTTGTACCTTTTGTGACTTGTCGATTGATTTAGGAGCCCATCAATTCCAAATCCCAACAGCTAATCAGCTAATCAGCCAATGCAAGCAAATCTAGCAGTAATTCCATATCAACACCCCCCCCCAGTTCAGCAGCTCAAAAGCTGCAAATGTACCATCAAACATAACTTATCACAACTCACTCACCCAACCTACAGACCCAAAAAAACATCTTGATCAAGTTGCCTACCTCACCGACTTACCCCATCCTACACCTTTAAGGTACCAACCAACCAACCAACCAACCAACCAACCACCCAACCAACCAAGCACTCCCCCAACCACTCTCGCCTTGCCGCTGTTGTGACCAGCGCCATCCACCCCGGCTCTCTCCTTGGCCTGCCGAAAGGCTGAGTGGTAGCAGTGAAATGATGGAGTTGTGAATGGTTATGAATTGGTAGCAGTGAAATGAAATGATGGTTATGATTATGGTTATGAATGACAGTGAAATGATGCTTATGATTGCTGATTGGTAGCAGTTCATGGAGGGTTGATGCTGGTTCAGTGATGGTCCAATGATGGTTCAACGATGGCTTAACTGATGATTCAATGATGATTCATGCTGGCTCAACGGTGGCCTACTAGATGGTCAGCGAAAACAACACATGATTGGTTGGCCAATCATTGATACTGCCGAACACTGCTACTGGTCATATGGTCATATGGTCGTTTCAAGCAACAATCCCAAATACTGGGAAAATTAAAAAACACGCAAAACCACCAACCAGTTCTAGCTAATTGATGACTGCAAGCAGCCATGTACCACCCAGAAATGAACTCCAAGAGCGTTGTTATGAGGCAGTCCATCCGTAGACAACAGCCAGGCTCCACCGACACAACAGCGTCCTCAGTGCAACATAGCAGACGACTCCGCTGGCACGTGCCATCAATTTAGCTGAAGCAACACATGAAAGATTCAGCTGCCTGCCTGCTCTTCGTTCAAGCAGCCAAGGATCCCATAAATCACCTGGACAAAGCTGCAGAGTTCAAGCTGATTCCAGCGGTTTCCAAGCCGGAGATTTGGCGGGTCGTCATGTTTTTTTTGGGACCGACATTCCCATGTCAACAAACCATCGAAGTGACAACAGAGGCCCTTGCATGGTTTCAGGCAGGCCACAGCTGGTTCTTGTGGTGAACGTTCTCCCATGGGTGCTCCCAGTGACTAGAGGATCAACCACATGATTGTCATTATAGGGTGAACTGATGATTGCCAACATGATGATTGGAGCCAACATGGTTGGTAACCCTAACAAAGATTTACTCTTTGCATCTTTGTCATTCTTTGCTGTGAGCCAACATGATTGATTCATCAACTGGTTCACCTTGATTGAATCTCTGCACAAAAATTGATCAGGCAGAGTAGCTGGGCGGCAACTGCTGTTTCTTTGGCGAATCTCTGCGAAGTGATCCACCCATCAAGGGGTTGCTATCTGCCCATGTGCGGAAACGAGAATCAAACAAAACCAGAAAAGTAATTTGCCACATCACAAGTAGTTGTTCAGTGGCTGCTTGCAAAGCCATTGAGAATGTATATAGAATCATGGCAATTGGCTTAATTGCCAAGGATGAGTTACCAGTACCAGTGGAGTCATCTGATGTTTTTAGAAATTGTTCACATACGAGGAACATATTACATCTTTCCCAATGCGAGCAGAACGGAAACTCAAACAGAAACTGGTAGACCATGTTGATCTGCTTCCAGTCATGGTGGGCCCCCATCCTGCCATCGGGAATCCGCTGAGTTCAAGGCTGGACGTTTGTAGTCGAGGTTCAATCTCATGATCCCTTGCGTCACCGCCTGCAGAGGACCCTTGATTTTGTGACACTTCTCTCTGGTTGCTTCAATTTGGGAGTTCATACAGCAGTTACGTATGGAAATTTGAAGTCTTCAAAGCAAAGCAAAAAAGTCTTGATACTGCTCAACTTTATCACCAAACTCTTGCGTCCAATCTTAGAGTCGGCATGTTACTTTAAGCAACGGATGTACTTATGCGGTCTTATGCCATATGCTGACATCCACGGCCAATAGTCTAACAATATGCCGTAAAATTGCCTTGCCTTGTGGGCTCCAACAAGCAGTAATTTGCAAAGCCAATCAAGTACAATCGCCCCTAGATGGAAGGCAAGCACATCTATTTATTACGAATCAATCAACCATGTATACCTATCTTACTTCAATCTGCAGAACTGAGTGTTGACCCACCAGAACCATTGGTTTGCCATATGCGAAAACAAACAGAACAGTCAGCTGTTTTCAGCTTTGGCTGGATAAACACAAACAGATACAAAAAGTTCTTTCTCAAAACATAAGTGTTTCTACTTGGTGCCATCTGGCAAGCCCAAGCCCAGCGCGCCTCAGAGATGTATTCGAAGTGCATGGTACCACCTTTGATCAGGCAGCCGATACCTGCGCGGATGCAGGTGTCGCAACTGGGAGGCCAGTCTCCCACCATTTGGTCACTACATGCATAAATAACACATACATGGTTGGCTCCTAGCAGTTGCATGAGAACACAAACAACACGCCCATGTTGTTTGGTGATGGATTTTGTGTTGTTCAAGCTTGATGATCATCTCAATAATCCCCTGCATACCCAACAGTGTAGCCCCATGAAGCAAGGAACCAAATATGGTCTTCACATGTCTTCACCATTGCTTGTGTGGGTGTGGCTCCCGAACCGGTAATCGAAGGAGTTCAGCAACTGCTCTCCCTTGTTTGGCTTCGGGCTGTCAATCATCAGTACTGATGGTCGCATAAATCAGTCCATGGCCAGGACACTGAAGCTGGGTGACCATGGACCCCAGCCATCATGGAGGGAGCTCTGAATTGGCAAGGTTTTCTGGTTGGTGGTTTGAACCCCTATGAAGAATATTAGTCAACCAACCATTTGTTAATGATTACAAGGGAAAATAATAAATGTTTGAAACCACCAGCCAGATAAGGTTTTTGCCTTGACCGGCAATCTATTTTCACAGCCCCAAGGTTTCCCGTTCCACCATGGCTGCAGCGAGGTCGCAAATAATACCATCGAACTTGCCGGACTCCAGCATGACCTGTGAAGCTAATGATGAGACTGGAAATTCCAGCAGTGATGTCACATCGTTTTTATGTCTGAATTGGTACATCTGGGTATCCAGTTCATTACAAACAAACTTCAAGACAAGCAGAAAGTACATATTCTGTTCAAACAATACCTCCAAAAGACTGTAGCTTGTTCTCGGATGTTCTTGGCCTATTTGTCCACACAATGCGTATGACCCGACCTGTCAAAGTGAACATGTTTGGGTCCCAACCAGGGGTACTCAATATTTGTGGATAGCTCTTGACATTGCTACCTGCTACATGCCTTTGACTAGCCGATACATACATTGTAGGGTTTGCTGTATTCTTTGCCACTCAGCATAGCTGAGTGTCCCTTTGATATTCACCAAAATGAAGCAAAAAACTGTAGTTGTAAAATTGAACAACAACCAAATATGTTCGATTGACAGCCTTTCATTAATGATCAGCTCTTATATTGCCAAACACCAAACATGTGGAATACATAAACTCTCTAGAAAACAAAGCTGTTGACTCTTTAAAAGGTTCCTTTGTCAACCATGATCATTATCTTTAATCACGCTGTTGGGAATTGAGATCAGTCATTTTCATAAATTTGGCCAATTATTGGCTTAATCTGGTTCACCAAAACATGTTGGTTGACCAGCTGAACCTAAATATCAATGCTATCAACAAACTACGCTAACAATCATAGTCAATAGCTTTCAACTATAAAACGCCGTTATCGGCAACCACAATCAATGACCATTTTCAACAACCGTTCCAACAAAAACAATATGGAATACTTGACAGAACATCCGTTAGGAACCACGGATAGCCACAATCGGAAACAACAATCAATAGCCATTATCAAGAAGTACTATTGTCAACAAGTATTCTGAACAGCAGTTGCTGTTGACATTACAAATAGCCATGTATTGAATAGTTAACGACAATCATGAATCAAACACAGCTGTTATCAACCATGATTACGCTTCGGCAATGCCCCATGATAGCCGGCTGGAAAATGGCCATTCCCACCGGGTGAGCAATCTATATAGAAATACTCGATTATCCAGCCAGCTATGTTTGGCTGACTTGGTTGTTGGTCAACCAGTCACCAGGATTCACCCATTCCAGTTCACCATTGTTCACCAAGTTCCTTACTCATCATATGACACGTTGACACGTTGATGGCGGCCAGTCACCATTTTGCACCATGGTTTCTTTATTCATGTTTGAAAACCATGGATGGGGGCCTCGACAACACCAAATAGTTGCTGGTGATTCACCACTTGTCACCCTTATCATTACCAATGATGCGTAACCACTAGCTGTTGCTGAGTCAGCATCATTACCAAGAATCTATTGCTCGCCCTTTGTAGTCCACCATGATCGCGGGACATTCCCAAAACTAGTGAATCTATAGCTAATGTAGTCAAGAAGCATCTATCACAATCATGGTAGTGATTTCCAATGATTCGTCATTGTATCTAGGCAAATGCTGGGAGTACAATTCTCTATTGCGACAATAGTGGTAGCATCTCAATATCTCCAACAATTTTTTGGTCCTTCACACCTCTGATCTTTCAAATCCACCCCCTGGCGCAGTCCCGGCCTGCGCGGCCTGCGGAATTTCGTAGGACCCGGCCTCGGGTGAAGCCGGTTGTTTGGTTGGTTGTTTCAGGTTGTTTGAGCATCACTGCTGTAAGCATTACTTTCCATTGTCAACCATCACCAACCATTATTGACCAATGATTTTAGTCGATTGGCTTTGCAGATTAGTTCGCGGGTTTGTGGATTGGTTGGCTGGTTCTACATGATCAGCTGAGCATAGTACCTGGGATTCTCCACTAATCACCTCTACCCTAGCATGTCTGAACACCCGCAATTTTGCCAAGGATGAACACTGCCTAAAGGTCTTGCAAGCAGTGGTAGCAATCATTGTGGATGATTGCAGGCTTGATCCAATACTTCCTGGATGATTTTGCCGTATTGCACATTGCATCATTTCAGCATGATGTGATAGATACTAATAAAATCCTATAAACGTAGCAGTATGGGTCTTTCCTGTGTACATACATGCATGCTAAGAAGTACTAAATAGGTTAGTTGACTGTCCAACATGGCCCATGTGATGGTTCCGTTACTAAACAAGAAACTATCTGCACTAAATCAACTGTTGACAAATTACTGTGAGTCTACGACACCACCTGCTATGGTCATGGCAACACATTGTAGCATAGAATATCACAGCGTGATGGGAGCATTCACGTCCCAACCATGGATGGTGGCTGCTTCCAATGGCTTGAATGGGCACCAGTAGTCCACCATCAAACAAGCACAGGTTTCATGCTTTGCTTGTATTGGTCATAGGATGATTACTAGGAGCAAAAGCTTCGTGGTTGCTTTGACCGAAACCCTATGAATACAAAATTTCCCCGAAATCGCATTGGCCAATGGCATTCAATGGCAGTTCTCAGTTCTTGGGTAAACTTGGGTTTGAAAAATGATGATAGATTTTTTTAATGTAGTAAGATGTATATATATTTTTTTTAAAGACAGATATAGATATAGATATAGATATATGTATATAGATATATGCATATAGATATATGTATATAGAGAGAGAGAGATTTTCCAGATTTGGCTAGACCGCCATTTGTTTAAAATTGTCTACCGGTGCACTTGGCTTTTCCCTTCAGGAAAACGCAGCGAAAAACCGGCTGGTGAGCATCCCCGCCACATACTCCGTCGTAATGTCGGTCACCTTCGGAGCCACCAATGAAACCACTGGAATGGAGAACTGGTTCTTACCTCAAGCCATGTGCAATTGTGGTACCAAAAAACATGTGACCTGTAATGAATCAACAAATATATATATATATATATGTATATATATATATGATTCGGGCGTAAAGCTGGGTACTCTGATGTTTCCAGAACTTTCCTCAGATCGCTGACATGCAATTGTGATGCCGGCAAGTCTATCTACTTTTGAATCGAACAACTAGATGACTCGACATAAGAAATCAATCTCTTGATACAAGCAAGCCAATGAGATCGGTTTCACTGGCAATTTTCCCGTTTCTCTTGCAGGAGGAGGTTGGCAGAACATATCAAACAGTCTGATATGCTCTTTGATCCAAAGCACAGCACAGCCTCACTATTTTCAAGCTGAAACAAACATGTCAAGTTGGGCAAAAGATTGGTTGGTGGTTACAAATTACAAGTTATAAGCCATGCCATAAATATCAGTCAATCAGCAATCCGTTTCAAATATATGGGAAACATAAAGTGCCCACCAGCCTATATCAGCTGCTGCAAATGTTGCCTTCTTGAATTGGTCCCCCAGGCAATACCGCTCCACCCATTCAGGTCTGAACATTGCAGGATTTCATAGCTTCAACCGCTCCGGCGACCAAATTTTCCTGGGAGCGGACCCAGTGGAACCCCAGGTATGGCATCTGGCATTTGAGTCATCGTCAAATGCAAGCATGAAAAAGTCAAATAGCTATCGAGCCTTCGTTTTCAAGGTCCACCTTCGTTTTACATGGTTTTCACAATACAATATAGTCGGTAGCCTTCGTTTTAAATGATCGCCTTCGTTTTCCAAGGTTTTAGTCTATATTCCACTTCGGTACATCTACTGAGGCCAGGTTTTTTGACAGCTCATTTGGTGTATAGCATGTGGCGGCATCGCTGACCCCCCAAGAGCTGTCACTGGTCGGAACCCTGGGAGCTACCGAAACCATCCAGAAGCTACTGGGCCCAGTAGCATTTAAGTACTGCGAGCCATAAAAACACAAGGGGCTATGCGCAGCAATGACCATATGTGACATATGTGAATGAAACATACTCCAAATTCCTCAAAAGTGACACAGGAGAAACAAAGAGTGCAAGCCATCGCAGTTTAGGTGCACTTAATCCAACAATTTCAAAACTATAGAATGCGATGGCAATTTGTTGAAGCAGCAATCCTATCAAACATAAGACATGACATGACAACATCTCAATACAAACTATAATGAACAAATGTCATGTCCTCGGCCCTCACATGTTTCCATCTTATGGTTGATGCCTATCCTGCAAGTTTTGCTGCCACCAATATCAGCTGAGGCGCACAAACGACGGAGTTCCATCTTGCGCTGACGATGCCGATGCTTAGCCCGGCACCATCGAAAGTTGGTAAATCCTTGGTGCAGTGGGGCCCCTGCACCGCTCGCAACCTGAGACCCTTGGGCAGTACCCTGCAGTATTGTGGTCAGTGGGTGAAAATGAATGCCCAGTATGGCCATTTTTGATAGCGAACTGCGGTTTTGATACTACTCAAGGCATAACGTTTTAGACAAATGTAGAATGGACATTTAGAAATGAGTCAGTTCTTCCATGGGAGCTTCCATACCGTGCAGCGCAAGCATAGCCATAGGCAAACTGGTAGTTATGCCAAACAGAGTCAGACTAAGAAGCCTGAATAATTGTTTGGGTAGATTCAGGCAGATTCCAGATCAATCCCTATGTATACGATACTATGCATCGCTCTATTGCATCCCCAAGCCATGGTCCTTGGTTCGCAGGGGATCACGGAGGTGTCCCTTCCAGGCCGCCGTACCAAACCTCGTATGGTCGGCGCACCATCAGGGTTCGGGGCCTGGTCGGTGAATCAACAGAGGAATTGTGGTTAAATAGTGGTTGATAAGAAATTTGTAACCACCTGTAGTCATTATCAGGGTAGTTACTGACCATGGCGATTGGTACTAATTAATCTACTGTACCACCATCCATTGTGGTTGATAAGCATCAGTAGCCAAAGAAATAGTTTAAGTCATCTTTAATGTATGTTAAAGGGTGGCAAACATTCACTGGTCCCACAAATAACCCTTTAACAATTTAACAAAGCTATTTGTGTGTTAATGTTTTCGGCATGTCCATAGCTATAGGTGTAACTATCTTGCTACCATTAGAAATTTCAACAGATTTCGTAGGGGAAGCATTTTCTAGGAGGGGTAGTGACCACATGTTTTCCTCGGGTGTTCATCATCAACTATCATTGACCAGGATTGACCATCACTCACTTACCATTGTGAACAATGATCAAGTATCCTGAATTGAGCACTATAAACCAACAGGTGTTCACTAATTAACCACTATCGGTGTATCTTGTTTCTAGTGCTGGTTGCACTCATCCATTTCCAATGTAACCTCGCTGGATCAGGCGAGCCGTCTGCGCTTGCAGCCACGACTTTGGGTTCTTGATCAATGATTGCAATTTGTTGTCATTGCAACTCCAACCTGCAACCCAAGAACACGACTATGCATATGATTTTTGCTGCAATGAAGCTGCTGATTTTTGAGATGCCAATGTATGCCCATAAGTATGCTGACATCCCTGACACTCCATCCAGGAGTCGCTCGTGTCAAACTAAGTCTAACATCACACATCAAAACCCTAGCCCGTTGAGCCACTGAGTGGCGCACATTTTCAATTTTTCGCTTCGTCGACGTAGCCATGTCCTTGAAGGTGCCATGGATTCACGATTTCAATGTGACCAGTGCGGCATAGTTGTCTAAGGACGTGGCCGTCAGAGGGTGGAAAACTAGAAAACTGTGGCTCGAGCAACAAAGAGCGGAAACGCAAAAATCTGCACAGTACAGCCTGGTCATAACCTTTGGCACAACAAAAATTGACAGCGGACAGAAAGCGGACTGAACCCAGCCTGAACACCAGTTGCAGTAACAAAGTACCGTGATGTCCCATGATATCAACAAAACAACATGGCATAAACAATGATAAACGACAACAGTGATTTGATGATAATGCTTGATAACAATGCCTAAGGACAGACGGTGGCTAAAATGTGTTCATGATATCTCATGATAACATACTGAGTCCAACTCAAATAAACGCTGGCACGGATCTCCCTCTAAGGCCTCAGGAATGCAAAACTGATTGCTTCTTTGGAGGGGTTGTTGTGCCAGTATGGGCTGAAAAGGTCATGAATGCTTCTGGCATGTCCAACCTCAACAACCTAATTACATCGGTGAACTGGCCATGTCACTGAATATTGCAACAGCAAACATATAAGAGTGATTCACATCCCAACCTCCCCATATCTACCTATGGCAGCATTTTTTCCGGAGGCGCTTGCATCAAGTACCTCAGGGAGTCGAAAGCCAAACGTGAAACCAGCATGGAAACATCTCAATCAGCAGGGGGCTGCACAGTGTGATTGCCCACTTTCAGTTTGGGTTTGGTGATCAGCAATGGGTCAATGGTTCAAAAACTTGAAATGGTTGGCTCCGCTCTTGTCAAACATGAACATGATTGTGGGTCCTGGGCTATCCCATGTTCCACCCATACATAATCATACCTGCTGTGCAAGTAAAAGACTGGCTTCAATGGCATTGACCAAGCGCTGATGAATATGTACCCCACAAGGAGTGGTTGGTTGCTGTTAAGATGTTCATCACATTCTTATCTTTCAAGAGCCTTTCTTGTTTGTGAAGGGACCACAGTAACCATAGATATCCAGAAAAACCACTGAGCAAACCCAGTTGCAGAATGGATGCGGGCAGTCCATCTAAAAGATTCAACTGGGTAGGACGGTGGTGCCTTGAAATGTCGCAAAGTGCATAAGCTAATGAACATCAACGCAACAAACAATCCAAACCACGTCAAACAAATGTGGACACAAACAAATAACCAATCTTAGACAAACAAAGAATAAGGGCAAGCAACTCGGTGGTTAAGTGGCCGTGGCATTCACTAAAACGAACCCCACGGCAGGTGTTCAGGTTTTAAGTAAACCACGCATAGCCATCGAACGGCGGTTGATGTTGGCGGAGTCTCCCTACCCATTGCATTGTGATAAGTTAAATCTGATATACATGTAGATAATTGTAAATATACATTGCACTGCACAATGCTGCGCTATGATTTTTGGTGAGGTCATCCTTATCCTTTATCATTGCAAAGCAGCGTTGCACCAAATGCTTCTACTGCTCATGTTGCTTGCCCCATCAGCCGAGCTGCAAGTTCCTCAGCCTCCCTAGCTCCTGGATAGCAGCCCACACACGAGCAGGAAGTCTCTTTCAATATTATTATTGGATCTGATTTGGTTCATTGTTTTGCACATATCTGTATATTGGAAAATCAGTGAATACAAACAATTGCAGTACGTCAACAAACATCAACAAACACCACTGTCTAATTCCTACACGGACCAACTAGCCATCACAGAGCAAGATCTTGTTGAACCCTGCCCTGAAACTGAACGTTGAATCTGCGTTTCCTTACTGACTCACCACGGCAGCTGCTGCCCAAACAAGTGAACCCAATTCTGGGCCAGTGGCCTCTGAAACGAAGAGAACAAGGATGCATTCATTGCATTTATTACACATATATTTCAAACTAATATGTGGAACACAATACAAGTTAAATTTATGTATATATTTAAATACATACATATACATAATATTAGATATATATGTTAAATAGATATGTACTATACACAGTATGCTTCTTGCCATCCAGTACAAAGTCATGAACACAGAATGATGATAGGGATCGAGCAACAATAGAACCATAATTACGAATACAGTAATTGTGTTTTGCCCAACAAATGCTGGATCATCGAAGATAGGCATTCCCACAGCCAACATATGCCAGCAAACTAAGTGGATTCAGGATCTACAAATCGTCGACCAAGTGCCTCTTCTTGTCTTGTTGCTGCACCCCATTTGATTTACCAGCCACCATGTAGTGCAATGACGCCAGTCAATAGCCAACCACCAAGTTGGTTACCCCGTCTCCACAAAATGCTCGTCAAGTAGAAACCATCTTCATCATGTATTGTTGCAAATACAACATGTTTGAAACCACCACCCAGTAAGCAACAATCAATGCTTCATGACCAACCCTTGAGAGGGTGAGTCACAAATGCCCCCCCACTCCTGAGTTGCTTGTTGAACCAGGTGCGAATCACAGTGAGTGCCTGCGCTCACAAGCACATGAAAACAATTGGTGTTGACATATTGGACTGCGCCTTTCCAACACCCAGGGATTGGGTTGACAATGCAGGAAGTGCTCAATCCAGTCAGACTTCTTAAAGTTCGCTGGTGCATCATTTCGGCTGATGCATCCCATGCGCCACCCAAAGTACCCAGTTGGATGATTTCCAGCTAGACTTCTGTACACATTTGGGTTGAAGCTGACCGCCATGCTTGGTAGGAAGCCCGCGGACGTCGTGGTGAAGGTAAGGTCCTGGTGGCTGGCACAGTTCTTCCGAGCGCCTGGTTGCGACAACCATCTGGACAGCCTGTGGCCGATGGATCTCCGAATCTCAACATGGGACTCCGGGGAAGTCGCAGCCGGGTCCAGTGCAATGGTGGTACCACTGAAGCAACCAAGAAAAATGATCGTTATCAATAGATCTGCTGGAGCGAGCATCATTGATCAGAGGGTGATCATTATTCATGGGGAAACTAACCAACTAAAGGGGATACCAACCAACTACAGTATATGGAGGGTGATCATTATTCATGGGGAAACTAACCAACTATAGAGATACACGACCATGACTTTGGACAAACCTGCAGCCGTCAATGTCTTTCCTGAACTCTGGGGGACATCAGCAATGATTTTGGGAAATCACCATCTGGAGGGACTTCTATTGGACTCCAGGGACTGCTGTTTTCGTCCGGGAACTGAGGCACATCTCTGCTGCTGTGCAAATCTGTGAACCGTGGGGCCTGGGTTTTCAATTCTGTGTCTCTCCAGCCACCCAGGAAGCGAACCAGAAGCATTATCACCCCGTTTCCCCACTGTTGCTGACCCGTCGACATAAAAGTCTTTGTAGACTGTTGCTGCCACTCACTTGCTGCTGGCGAGACTTGCCAAAGAACATGACCCAAACGTGACTCATGCATGGGCTGCATGGTTGTAAAATGGTCGACTTAAAGTATTTGTGGTTAAAAGACCCGTTTGCTCGCGCCATCAAACATCATCTCCCACCCGATAGCAAACCAGAGCTCTCACCCGCGGTGATTCACTATCTTGTTGGGAAAGGAGATCCATAATGAACCAAGTACATCCAAGCATCTTGGGAAAAAAAAGGACTCATTACTAGACGGAATCTCCAGACTCTAGGCTGGTCGACTCATTGATAGTCATCGTGGCTCAGCCGTTGATCAGCCGCAGCCCCTGCACCGCACAGCGTCCACGTTGGGTCGCCCCGCTCGTCCATCCGTCGCTCCGCCTGCTGCACTTCCTCACGCGACGCCGACGGGCCACTGTGCTCCGCGGTGGGAGTGGATTCCATGGGAAGCCATGGGATCATCCATGGGAATTCCACAGAAGTTCTATGCATGGGGATTGTTCTATGAAGATGGATCATTCTGTGAAGCTATGGATTCCATTCTATAGTAATTCCATTGTAATTCCGGAGTAGTTCTGTAGTAATTCTGTAGTAAAATGGGATACGGTATATAATTCCATAGTAATCCATAATAAGTACTTCCATAGGGTTTGCTATGTATATACTCATCCCGTTGTAAATCTATAGTGATTCCATGGTAGTTATCATAGCCATGATTAATGGATACTAAGATTGCTTCTCAGTGGAATTATAGTGAATTATATCCATGATTGATTGGATTCCATAGTACTGATAAGTTTGGATAACTGTGTACTTGCCATAGCAATATCAAAGCCATGCAATTGGAATAGAGCACAGCATATCTTGGAATTACATGCTTACCAATAATTGGATTCCATAGTAATTCCAAGATGATTAGGAATCATGGTGATGAGAATGACCCTTGATAACATTGTGAATGGTGTTGCTCATGATGACTGATGCCAATCATGATCATGCAGTTGGTGTTGATGTCATTGTTTTTGATGATGGCCCACATGTCGTCGGTAATGGTAATCTCTACCCACTCTACCAGCTCTGATGGACTCTCATGGTCAAACAGCTGTTTGGTAAACATGGATTCCAGGGACATTGAGGATCATCCCCTGGACGATCATGGTGTGATCTACAAGCTGGGGCCCCGCGGTTAGAAGTGTGTTAATTAGCCAATGAAATATAGTTAGTTCTGCCATAGCTGCCAGGTATCTCGTTATGACCCAAGTAGTACTCGAAGCTACTTTGGACCTAAGGAAGCTCTTCAGCAATCTACCAAGCCTTACACGGTTGGCTGTTGCCATTCATCTGGGACGGCTACCAATAAGTACGATGAGGTTAAGGTTTTTCGAGAATGAAACCAGCATTGTCAGCATTGAGGTTAAAAGAAATCGATTCACGTATTATATTGCTGCAAATCTTGGTTGGAGTGGTGAAACCACTCCATGCAGTCACTGTATGTCACTGTTCGATGATATTTGATACAAGGTAGTAGTGCCTCTGACATTTGTTGTGCCACGCTTGCCTCCTGTTACAGTGATGCGGGCATCTCTACGTCAGCTCCACTGATTCCATGGGCACAATCCCAGATTCTCTGAGGTATTGACCATGACCAAACGTCTCATCCGTGGAACCTGAGACTTGGGAAGTGCCGAGTCCAACAAGCTAATCACGATTGGAGTTGAGGAAGTCTGCCCTACAAGCAAAACATGAAAGTTCTTCTGATCAGTTGGGAATTCCCAAAGGAATGGCTGATCATCAGTCGCGAGCGACGTTCGAAGCTATGAGAACCAGCTGATCAAATGCATCAACCCACCTATTCATCATCCACTGGTGGTAAACTGATTATTGACCACCGGCAGTGGTAGAAATCTCATCTTGGACGTGAGGCAGCCATGAGGACGCACATGTTCTGGTCCGTCTTTGAATTATCACCACTCAAATGGATGGTTGGAATAATGGTGTTCATTGATGAGTGCTGTTTAACCATCGTTCAATTGTTTAATATCAACTGTAGCATGATATCTAGCATTATAGACAACAGTTTAATTAACTGTTGTTCCAGCCATTGCTGCGATCATTGTGATGACACATCACCAAAAACAAGGGGACAACATCATCGAGCTACACTGTTCTTTACATATCAAAGCAAGTGTTTGATCAATTCTATGAACCTTGGAGCAACTTGTCTTACTTCAGTGGTGGAGAAAACTCACTACTTTATGAGCCACTGACAATGCTATTGCCTGAATGAGAAGTTCCTTAACGATGGGAACCCTCCACTAAACTCCATGGGAACCACCATGTTCCTTAACGATGGGTCCACAAGAGAGTGTACCCCAGACCATGGTGGTGTCTCTGTCATGATCACTTGATTGGGGATGACTCATCGTTATACGATCAACACATAATATAGGTGATTGACCCCGTGTTTGACCAGTGTCAGCCATTTGATCTATACTTGATGAGCACATATACCCTGTACCCCTGGTTCCTCATCATTCACCATTGTTTTCCCCGCTATTGTTGGTGATTGTCCCCCATTAGTTGGCCATATTGTTAACCAACCATTGCCCATTGCGAGCTCGTATGGAGCATTTCCCGCACGTTCCCCGTTGACACCCCTGCGGCCCTCCCAACAGCAGCTGGTGCCCCGGACAGCCTGTTCGCCAAAGGCTTGAAGGAGACCTGAGCTGCGCCGTTTCAGCTGTGTGGCAATCACTGCTATCATGGTTCGTCATGAAATAATCACTCTGCGACTTTTTATTACATGTAAAAAGACATCTTAGTCATAGTGTCATCGTTGATATTGGCTAGTGAAAACGTCTTCAGGAATTGTTCAATTTCAAATCCTGATTTGGTTAATCATGTTTGATCATTCCTTAAATTGTGAAACATGGTTGTGATTTACTTCTCACTCAACCCTGGTTTAGCATGGAGCCAGAGTGGTTTGCTGTTGTCAGGGAGTATTTGGCATACGTACACTTCCCTATAAGCTCGAATTGTACAAACAGTAGCTGTCAAGCCACTGGTATTGATGTCTCGTTATACAAGTCAATCAAATGTTTATTGAATCCGCTCAGTATCATGAAGACATTCAACAACGCAGCACAACTTATGTTTTCGTTTGGGTACCACAACTGTCTTTTTTTGAAGCAGGGTTGACGAGGATAGATCAATGAGTGGCCAAATAACTACAGAGCCGCCACTAACAGCAGCAGTTCCTATACCTTAAACCCTTCCAGAAGCATGCAAGATCCCTGCCGACCCCTCCGCACACGGTGTTTGCCTGCGAAGCGCTCTCAGGATCGTCGATTATTAGACTTGGCATTCCATGCCATGGACAGCCATGCTGCAATGAACATCAAGCCTCCCAATGGGGTCACAGGACCCAGCAGCTTTCGTAAGCTGTGGCCCTTGGGCAGTAAGACTAAGCCATAGATGCTGCCACTGAAGCACAAGCAGCCAAGAGAGAAGAGTCTGGGAGGATTTCTGCTGTTGCCCAGAGATGCCGAGAGGCCAACCATGACTGCCTTGGTGGCCACAGGGGTGATGGGCAAAACGTTCAAACAGGTACACCTGGAGCGTAAGTGACCCTGGTTTGGGCAGGTCTGACCCATAAAATTGAGGGTTAACCATTGACAACAACGGTCGTCTGGGTTCCAGGCACGCATGCACACAAAACAGAAAACGTACACCATGCTAGCAAATGTTTTAGAAGTGTGTATCTGTGTATGTCAAGTATATGCACGTAATAAATCCACACAATCACACACATCTTCCTCGAATTGCACAACAATCACTCTCAATGTCGACACCTGAAACGTTCCCAAGCAAGCACAACTTTTTCGTAATGGCTTCCACCCAATTCTGCCAGAGCACATGCAGCATCTGATACGAAGCCGCTGTCTTCCAGGATTCCAATAGCGCGGGGTCGCTGGTGTAGTTCTTCAGCCCGTGGGCACCAAAGGCACCACATGCCACACCTATCGCACCCAACAAGCCACTCACAACCTGAGCGCGAGCGAAAGCGGAACCCTGTGGTTTGGAAAACTACCAACTGACTGAGAAGGGGTTCGCTTAGTTCTTAGATATTGAAGCATGATACCTGTGTATATTCCCAGCAGGTCATTCAATCCAATATGGTCAATGGGGAGTAGTCATTCAACTCCTCATTGATGTACAGCTGGTGGATTGGAATCATCTCCACCATATGTGATAAGGGCATGGAGCCCTCCTTTGACAATTCGAGAAACTCAGCTTAATGGTTCTTGCAAATTTTGACTCAATATCTCAAGAGCTGGGACGTGGACAAAGCTCCTTGTTCAAGAGTCTAGAAAGGAAAATGCACTAGATACACAATGATACACCGACAAGTGTTGTACATTTGCGGAAGAAATGAACTATGGCACAAAGAACCTCATCTAGAAAAGCGAGCCCAATATTTCCCAATCGTGCAAAGCAAATACAAGTGATACTTTCAGCGCGCTGAAGGTTTTAACAAGGACTATATACATTTTTTTCTCATTGTGAAAATGCAGCTTTTGTTGAGCCATGTTGGACTTGTTGAGCAATGTTCTTCTCAGCAGCGATCCCTTGTTCTAGACTAAACACGGCACGTTGTCAAGTGCGCTTACCTAAAACACCCGCGTACATTTTTTCATACACAGGCTCCTTAGATTGTTGAACCGCTTTTACTCTGCAAGGCATCCACTGCCTTTCACGCAATCACTCGCCCATCCATTCACAACAAGTTTGGTACCCACAATTCTTACACTAGCGATGCCAGCATACAAGTTGCACTGTTTTTCTCCCATGGGTCTCAACACCTGATTTGATTCGATCAAAATGCTGTTATTCCTTGCGGTGCAAGTGCACGCTCATTTGCAGCCTTTTTCCAGCAGCAGGACCCTTGTCCATGTACGATTGGGTACATCTGAAGGCACCTGCAGTCTTCCGCGTGCACCCTACAAAAGGGTGATAGTGAACAAATTAACGGGAATGATGGTATGATGATGAAATGTAAGCATACGGATCAACGCGCAATAATTAAGACACGTTGATACACGTTGTTTATCTGAAATACGGTACAAGTAGAGAAAACAAAAAAGACCACCTTGACTCGCAGCAAGAAGCTCCGACGAAAGCAACAAAACGTCATACAAAAACGTGCTGCAAGCATGACATGTTTTTCATGTGTGCATAAACATGCAGGATGCACATGATTTGCATCCACTGATTTGCATCCACTGATTTGCATCCATTGACTTGCATCCATTGCATGGCAAGTGTATTATCCAAAACATATTCAATACAAATAACATCAAACAACTGATACAGCCCAGAACAAACACACCAGGCAAACCACAGAGAAATTGGCACCCAAACTTCATGCTGAGCACATATTTTACACTATATTTTACCCAATCTGGTGGATGCCATTCCTGTAAATGACCAGGGTTCATACATACGTAGGTACATACATTCTAAATACTATGTTTGCTTTCTACGCGCAACATTATACAAGCATCAACACACATCTATGTGCAAACAATGTATATATTTGTCTTATGGAAAATCAACAGCGTATAGCCGAAACTTATCGTTCTGCGACATTCTGTGCATATACGGTGAAGGTGGGATAGCCTTCACAACTTGTCCAAGTGACCGTCCAATTGGGCTCCATCTCGAGGCGAACGAGCAACGAGCAACGAGCCACGAGCCACCCTTGTTGAGTCCTCTTGTGGGACAGCAACGACTAACGCAAGCAGCTGCAAGGCCACAGGGTGATCGGATGCTTTGTGATAACCTGAAGCGTCACATGGCACTGAGATGCTGAGATGCTCAGCTCGTATCTAGGTTTACACATCGAAGACTTCAAAAACCCTTGGCACTGAGGCACAAGGTCACCTTACCCACGCAAAAAATGAAACTATGATTAATCAAGAATAATAAAGACATGTTCACCTGGATGACATGGTGGTTTCTCAAAATAAGGGGACCCCCAAATCATTTGTTTAAATCTTGTGAATGGTTATTACTTTTAAACCAACCATTTTGGGGGTCTCCCATGGCTTGGGAAACACCCATCAATACGTGACGTGAACCATTATTGACTCACCATGAAGCTAGATCCATAACCACCCGTCGGCCGCATGGGCGTCAACAAGGGGGGAACATTGAACCCAATGGCAGGTCTAGTGATACCCTACTCTTGGTTGGCTTCCTTGCCAATAGCAAATGTTCATTACTCTCGGCATCCAATATCACCTGATTTTACGATGCAACGCTTGAAAAACTAGATACTGTAAGCACTGCAAGCATTAATGGTTGGGGATTCAACGGACGAACAAAACCGTTTTGGCTGAGTAGTTGAATTATTCACCAATCAAATGATGCCTACAGCAAATCCTCTTGGAAAAAGCTATACATGATAGGTTGAGGCGTTCTCAAATCTATATGTCAGTGTGTTTCTTTATATAATCTGCGTTTGGTTTCCTTTGATTTCGGGGAAAAAACAAATTAGATATGGTTCGTATTCAAATTCCTAACAACCACAAACTCTTAACAATCCCTAACGACCCTTAACAACCCTTTGTGCTTAACAAGACCTTAACAACCCTTAAGCCCCATGCGTGCACTTGTATGTATACGAATATATATATTATATATTACCGGCTGAGTGAGGTTAAGTTCACGTTCACCTTGGGCACGGACCAATGCTGGGGTCACAGGCAAGAAGACGTTGCAACAAACCTGAAGCAGTGATCGACCAGGACAGACTGGTAGTACACTGCTAACAGAAATGATACCAGCTGGTACGAGCCCAAGGTACTAAGGTCTATTCGTTTATTTGCACATTTGCAATCATTTTGCACATGTTCTTATTATACGATCATGTACGTATGTGCGCCTGCTTGCAATAAGTAAACATATTTGACATTGGGAAATCGTGGCCTAGGCTTTCCATATCGCAATGCTGGAACGGTTTGACATGGAGTAAATGTCGGCTATAGACCTATTGGAGCATCAAGCCTGATTGGGGGATAAAGCCAATCAACAATAGACAGGCAACATAAGAATGGTCAATCTATCAATTGTGTGAGTATCTAAAGCACTTCACTCATCTCTGATCATCTCTGCAACAACATGCAGCGTTCAAAATACTTCATACTGTACTGAACAAATGCGACCATTCTATCAAACGCACTGGGCAAGGCTTACCTTCGGGCACCGGCACAACACCGTGTTTTGAGCGTCGGTCACTCGAGATGGCACGAAGCTGATGACAGTTGAGGGTGGTCTTTGGTGCTATTCCCGTGGTGACGATAAGCATCCCTACTGAAAGTACTGAGCAAGGTGTCGGTACCAGTTTCGGAGCTCCTGTAGGCTACTGTCGGCCTAATGATTGGTTCATCGGAACCCCTCAGGAGAGTCTGAACCAAAGAGAGAGCGCTATTAAGCAGGTAATGGTGTACATCCAATGAACAGCCCAAAATCCGCATGTTTCACATTGAAATTGGTCAACAGGCCACAGTTTCTCATAAGACTCTTTCAGTGGAGTGATGATATGTGATGATCATTCTATATCCCGTTGCAGTTCCAACAGGATCATGCCTGGCCTGTGAACTTTCGAAAGCATGGTACCAATGCGAAGCCCCACTTGAGGCTATTCCATGCAATTCCCTCTTGACAATATGAGGATTACAGGTACATCAACGATTACTGGTTTTAACACCAGTATGAGTTCACTACTTTTAACACCGGTATTAGTATATAAAATATCACTGATTTAATATCACTCACTTACTGTTAAATAGAGTATTTGGATGACTTTGACTGACAAGTATTGACTTAGCCCGGCTTTGGCAGTTTTTGATGTGGTTTCCCTAAGTTTCCCTACTGCCTATGTTGAACCTGCCCATGACTCACGGCTTCCCCCGGCGAAACATCGGGGTGGGATGCGCCCGACCAAGGTCCGCACCCTGGAAACACTGCAGCATGGCGCGATCACGTCGGGCAATGCCTTAAGCAGTGGCCGCTGCTGGGCACATCAACTGCACAAATAGAAGAATCAATGGGTATTGGATAATTAATGTTAGTGGTTGATGTTAATGGCTAGTGTTAATGATTCATGGTACTGGTTAATGGTTAATGTTAGTGGTCAATGTTAATGGTTGATAATCATGCAGAATCGATGTGATGTGATTCGAGATGATTCAATGTGACCATATCACAGCAAATCATGATAATCAACATCAATCAACATCAACCAAGGTAGCTTACCAAGTCAATAGACCATATCATAGCACAAATCAAAGCACAATTTTAATGTGAACAAATCAATTTGCAAATCTTACTTCCTTGGAAAGCTACACCTGGTCTGGGTCTCAGCTAATGGGTAGAAACTTCGACAACCCGCTCAGGCTGAGACCCCCAAGATCCATCAATGCTTCCACCTGAAATCTCTGCGTCTTGTGCATCAAGATGGATCTAGACTGCAAACAAAACATCCAAATATCGGTAAAGATATCATCTGTCATCTGTTCAGTTCAGCTGCTTTTTCTTTTATGTGTTGCACTTTGGTATTACGATACACTTCCTTTGTCTTCTCAGGCAAGCGAAGCAATCTCCGTAGAGTTGTTCATTGCTTTTTGCTTGCCGACTAATCGTGACTAAAAAGGGATCACAATGTCGAACGGAGCGATTGACCATGGTGGAACGGGAAGACAAATCATGATTTATGATTGATTGCAATCAAAATCCCTAAAAGATAGTTGATTAGTTAATCATGGCTAATGACGCTGAATGATGGTAACTGAGCCCTTGGCGGAAGCATTGGCCGTTTGCGTGTAGATGGTCTCCAGGCCCCTTGGAAACGACTTGTTCGACAACTTTGCAGCGGTATCGGGATGGTTCAGGCGCAGTCAGTAAGGTTATAACTCCGAATTTCAACTGGAATATACCGATACCCGGAGTGGCCCTGTTTGTATTCCTGGTTGCCACTACAGGAGTAGTCAACGGGAAGACAAGGGTGAAATAATTGAAACCACTATATATCCTTGGAGAATCCAAGTGAATGTCAGATGTTGCCCCATGATATACCTGGTACATCCTGGTACCATCTCCGATATATTGGTAAAACCAAAACCGAAGTGTCTAAAAATGTCTAAAAGCTATCTTCAAACTTGCACACTTTGCTGGGAAGCTCTTGATTTGAAGAGAGTGGTCCATAATAAACAGAGTATCCTCCCAACCATCATCCCCAAAAACACTTTTTTGAACAAGGAAACCATCATTTCAAGAGGTGCAATTAGGATGGATTGATGATCCCGAATAAATCCAATAGACAATAGAGCCATCAATATTGTCTGCCAACCCTTTTCGAGCAAGCTTTATAGCAGTCGGTCGGAGTCGAGCGTCCTTCTGAGCACATCCTCCCGGAAGGAACGCACTTCCTTCCCATTGAGAAAGTAGAACATGGCACACCTGAGGCCCAGCACAGCGCGGCCATTGCTTCGGGGTGTCCAGCAGCGAAGTGTGCCACCACCTGTCCCTGTACCAAAGTTGCTAGGGTGGTTTTCCGGTTGAAATTGATCATCACTTGGGGCTGCTTGGGCCCACATGGACATACTTATGGCTGTCATGGGAATTCCTATCTTCGATGCAACTTGCTGCATCTGCGCTCATCTTGAGTTGAATACATATGTTATATGCTTACTTGTCAAGGAGTTTGGCCTGTTGCCGCATGGCTGTTGGGAGCCATGCTTGTCGTTGATAGTCAATGATGGCCAATAATCCATGATGGTTATTGGGGGCTGCCCTGCAAGAGGCATCCCCTTGGGTGCGGGCAAGGGGCCACAAATCGTCCACCAGAAATGCAGCAGAATCGCCCAGCACAAATCGCCTGGGCCATGGCCCCAGCCACAGCATCTACCTCATCAAAGGGAAGCTCAAACAAGTCCCAGTCAGCTAATTTGATTGTATAGCAATCAGTAGTAACTGAATATGATTACGCCAATATGATGATAATATGGCAATTAGATGCAATTAGATGCAATTAGATGCAATTAATAAGAATTGATAATGTCAATCAATGTTCTATGTTGGCAATAGGTAATAGGTCTGCATTGCAATTACCCCACCTGGGGCAGATGAGCAAGCACCGAGAAGGAGAGGAAACAGTTGCGCCGTGGCAAACAGCAGTGCGACCCAACAACCCTTAGACTTGACAATGGAGTCCTGTAATATGATAAACATGTCAACATATTATCCACCAGTTGCATGTCACCGTTGGGAACTGGGTTGGTTGTAGTGAACGCTCCATTTTGGAGATTGTTCCTTGAGTATCAAACTGATAACTTGTCAGAGTCCCCGCATGATTCTGGAAGCACCTAGCACCATGTTGTCACTGTAGATGCGTCAGCTGAACAATCCAGAACAAACTAATCTTCATCACTGTCTGATTCCTAGTTATTAACCATGAGAACAAATATGGTTACAAAGATGCTCAACGATATCTATATTGCTGAACCAAATCACCAACTATTCTGAAAATTAGAACTCACCAACAAATTAGCCTCCCCTCAGAAGCTCTGGTAATCTGTACATTTCAGGGACCAATGCGGGAGTTGATATTAGAGGGAAGCGTTGTAAGTCCTTGCAACACTACCTACCCACAAACAACGGCAACCTCTACACCCTGCATAGGCCACACCTTGCCCACAAAAGAGAGCCATTTACTGGCTCCGTGTCACCATTCTGGACTCAACACCAGGCATTCCCTGCCAAGTGGCTGTGGGTCAAAACCCTTAGTCCCCCTGGTTCCCCTATCATTAACCATTGTTTTCCTACAACTATTGTTGGTTATTATCCCGCCTTATTGTTGGTTAATTTTGAAAACAACTACCATGGTCAACCCTGGTTTCTGCCTGTCTCTGGCCGTATACCTTGGAAGCACAGGGGGGCGCCTGTGGAAGTCTTGGAGATTCTTCAATGTCGAAGCCTCCAACCTGAGCAGATGGCCAGCTGAAGCATTTTCAGTCGACCCTGGTCATGGTCATCACCAGCAGTCGTGACAATCATGGTCTGCATCCGGCATCATCCAGCATCATCCAGCATCATCCATCGTCTGACATGTTCAGAAGTCGGAGTGTAACAAGACACATCGACCTGTACATGCCCAAATGGATGGACGCCGTCACTTGGATATGGGCTGATCTCACAGAATGTTCCCACCTACCATTTGTGTATGTAGACAAGCACCTACGCTTACGCTCAGTGCGCATCTTGCGCGATCTTAAAGTCTCTGTATACAACGCCGGGGACCCAACAACTGTAGGAGCATCGCTTTTGTGCTGGCCATGCCAAGCAAATGGCACTACTACCTTTACAGCTTCGCATACAGTGGGTTGAAATTCTGGCCAAAAGATAATAGATACCCATCCCGGGATAACCACATTCCAATCAGTGATCAGCGATGCATCCTGTGTTCCAAATCAAGAACACTCAACAAAAGATAAAATAGTGTCACCCCTTGCTAAACTACTATGAAATAGTATAAAATTGTGTAAGGCCTTGCTAAACAATGACCAAGGCTGCAAGTCCCACATTGCCAGGAGGATCATCCTGACATCGACTTCACCCTGAGTGCGCAGCGGAAGCGCCACAATGTCTGCTCCCTGTGGCACCATGATACCACCTCAGGGTACCAACAATGATCCAAGGTTTGTTACACGTTCCAGCAGAGATCAATAGATGATCAAAGAAAAACATCAAATACACCAGCGAGACTTCCTTTTCCAAGCTCTATGGGTTGGTCAGGGATACGTGCTTATTAGAAGCCTATCTGAGGTTCCAGCGGAAGAAGTAGGCAAAATAGGAACTCACATATCCTCAGCTCCACCATGAACAATTTATGGTTTGGTCCAAACCTTAAGCAAATAATCTAAGGTACGTGTTTTTTTCAGTATATCTGGTTGGTTGTTGATGTTGTTGGTTGCTCTATCCAAAAAACTGCTCGTCTACTCTGTACATTATATATCTAAGTGTGTGTGTGTGTGTGTGTCAGTCATCTTATGTCAACATCCACAGGTACGGTTGAAACAAAACCTGTTCGAAACCACCAACCGAACAAAATACAGTAGGCTCAACAGGCAACAAACCAATCACAGCAAAAAGGACTTCAGATTCCTATTTCGTTTTCCGGGCAAAACGTTATCATTTGGCTCCATAATCATTTGCCGTACTCAGGGCCATCACTTACTCAGGGCCATCACTTCCAGTTTAAGAAAAGCCTATGAAAGTAAAAAAAACGCGAAGTAACCAGAATTATCCAACTGTCAACAACTACGCAGATCTATAGTCACTGACTATAGTATCAAGAACATGACTGGCCATGAAATCATGACAATTTTAACCACAAGTAATTGATCGCTATTGGTAATTGGCCATCATCAACATCAACCTACCATGGATAAAAAGCGAACCTCGCTGGTTCTCTCGATTTGGGTTATTGGTGTCTGATGGCATTGCACACACATGCAGCTAGTCCTACACGTGGAAGCTGTTCTTAAGTATTAAATTCTGGAAGTCTTCTGGATTGGACCGGCAGCCACATATCTACTATGAATTGGCCTCATCTGGCATTGAATTGAATCGAACAAATGCGCATTCAAACAATATCAATTTTCAGGCTCAAAACACCCATCGAGGTCTCAAGAAGTGCAGAGTGTGACCAAATGACATACCAACAATGCAGCAAACACTTTCCTCTTGCCTCAAGTGACAAACCCAAAAAGCTTCTGACTTGATTGTACTTGGAAAGGGTGCTCGTTAGAAGCGCTGGAACACCATACGCACTTGGGACTGCATCCTTTGGTGGTTTGGATCCTACGCATACGCCCATTTTGAACCATCAAATTCCTAGAGTGGACTTGCTCCACGAGGGCGTTCAATCCCGTTCAGAGTCCTCCTGATGCGGCAAGCATCCAACACCCAAGGACCTTTGCTTCTCCCAAAGGTCACCTGCAAACGACATCTGAATCTTCCCATGGAGGATACGCCCCATTCACCAAACTCTCTCTGGGATCCTGAGCAACAGGGACTCTTCATGGCAAGTTCCACATGCTTGTCTGTCCACAATAACATGTGGCTTTCCAACTGAAGGCCATGATTTCTGGAGATCGTTTTCTAGGGACTTAAACGACGCAATAGTGCGGATGTGTCAAGCGATTCTGGAGATACCAAAACCACAACTTGCATTTACTAGACCTAGTCGCTAGAGGCCTTGTCATATCTATATAGAACACTCCCATAGCAGCTGCAAATCGCTCCCCCTGTCAAGTCGATATATTTTGGATACCCCCAAAAGCTCCCAATCACTCCCTCTTAACCACCAGCCAGCTACTGCCATGAGTCAAACCAGCAAAAACCCTGCCTATCGCGTGAGGCAAATAGGCATGGTCGTCGTCCAACAGCATCAGCATGTCGCCTTCTTGTGGCCTTGGGCCGGGCTCCTTTGTGACGATACGATTACGCCTGCATTCAGCATATTTCCGCATTATCTTCTCTAATTTGTCATGATAGATGTGGTTTGATGTCAGTATGTCTTTGAGTATAGGTATATAGTCCTGGTATAGTCTATAGTTAGTGATATTTGCAGCTTAGCTTTGAACAAAAACCCTCGTAGCATGCCTGACATCCACGCTGATAGGATTTTGTCCACGGCGCCGCTCCAAGCGGTTGGACCATCTGAGCTGGAGACTGTCCAACGGTCTTTTGAAACCAATCGGCAACACCAAGGAGTTTGGTGCCAGGTCCAAAGTCATCCTCCAACCAGTGCACCTGGCATGAAAAATGTCGGCAAATACTCTCATACAGGATGTCATTGCTGACAACTCCTTCATTCGAGGATCAAGATCAACGCCGTCTTTGTTTTTATAATGCAATTCATAGAAATAAGTAATATATAGTATAATATTAATGATTTATAATAATCCATTACTTATTTTGGATTGGATCAATCCATAATACATAGATCATGCAACCGCAGAAAACGACGCTTCTTTGCTACACTTGATATACCATCGAACAGCCAAAGGTTGTGTGCTTGCAGGCACCGAGACTCAGTTGTTTGCCACACGCTCATGAACAAAAACCACGCACAATGCGCATTTTTGTTAACAATCACTAAGCATTAGCTTGTTAAGGATTTAGGGTTTTAGGGTTTATGGTACAACATCATGAATAAAATTCAGTTTCTCAACATGACCGGATAAACTATCCAGCTTGTTTTACAATCACTAAGCACCATTCATCATCGTTTTCTCATGTTTTATCCACGACCTGCTTCTGCACCATAGCTCTTCCAGGCTTCTCGCACCTGCATCCACGGCTGCTCCGACAACAGCTTCACCAGGATCTTTGGCAGCTCGTAGCTGCGACCTTCCATCGTTGGTGTGGCCCAGCTGACCATGAAACATGGAGAGGGTCATTAAGTAGCTAGAGACCTTGGGGGATGGTTGCTATCACCCCGCATCATCATCCATCAACCCATTTCATCCATCCATCATCGCACCAACCATTTTTCCATCCATCAACCCATTTCATCAAACATCATCCATATTCCCATTCATATTCCCATCCATCTTCATTTTCATATTCCCATTCCATAATTCCATCAAAAAAAATTCATTCTCATCCATAGTATCCTAGCAACCTACCCCCATGCCAGCCCATAGAAAATAATCACTTCCAACCGCCATTGCCCCGATACTGCTTCGCGAAGAAGTCCAACATCTTTTTTTTGGCACGCACCGGCATGTTTGGTCTGGTGTCAAGGGTGGAGTTTGAAGCGTTGGCACTGATTGTTGTCTTGGATTGGAACGCGCTCGCATGTGACAAGTGGCACTGCCTCGTTTGATGTTTTCCTCTCAAACGGGTCTTGATTAGCAAACCCAGCCCATCACAGCAAGACAGGTAGATATCCAATTTGTCGGTGTCAATGGCTCTGATTTTTGTTGGAGATGGTGAGAATGTCAGTCCCTACTTCATCAAGTCGGGCAGTGTCTTGCCAAACCCAACCATTGAAGAGTTCAAGGTGACTGATGTTGAAGCCTTGCGCGAGCATCTTGTGAAATTCAAGAAGGACAACCTGATTTCCACTTTGAACCGTTTGGGATTGAAGCCTAACCGGAAATCCATGACCATTCCTGACATGGCAGACCTCATTGTTGCTCAATTTGCCAAGTTGAAAGCTGGCGCGAAGAAGAAGATGGATGCGATGCCTTCTTCTGCCGGTTCCGTGGCAGACCCTCCAGAGGTTGATGTGGTGACCATTCGCTTTGAAATCTTTGACCACCGCGCGCCCAGTTTGGACGTCGGATGCTTCACTGTCAAGTTTGATGCCAAGATGAGCGTCTCGTCCTTGTTGCTGGAAACTGGCGAGATGCTTCGTGCCATCTTCAAAGGTTTCTCATGGAAGCAGGTCATCAAATTCAACAGGCAGTATCTGACAAACCATATCCAGTCGGTGCTCTACGCTGGCTTCAAGAAGGATGAAGTCAATGAGGCAGTTGTGGAAATCTTTGACGAGGACGACCCCGAGCTCGCAAAGATTTTTGAAGACGCAATGGGCAAGACCGAGACCAAGAAGCCATCCACGCGTGAGATGTTCGGTGGCATTCAGGCTTTCCGCGTGGTGGGCTTTGAGAATGGGAGGCCGGTTTTGGAGAAGCATGACATGGAGAAGGATGACGACGCCAGCTCTGACATTTCCATTTCCGACCTCTTCAATGATGATGATGAGCCATTGGTCATTGATGAGACCTACTTGAAAGACCCAGTGGATTTCATGGAGGAGGCTGACAAGAACCCTGTCACCTTGACCATCAAGGAGCCGAAGGGTGGCCGTCGTCTTCTGACAATCAACTTGAACCACCGCCAATTCACATTTAACCTGTTGAAGGACGTGATTGTTCAAGTCATTTCCGACAAGCCGACCTATGACAAGAAGAAGGGCATTACCAAGGACAATTTTTGCCTACTGGTGGATGGAACAAAGCACGATGGAGCTGATGAATTGGCCGAGGTCATTGACGACCGCATTCCCGAGGTTGAGATGACCCTGATGCTGACCTTGAAGGGGGGTGGAAAAAAGATGCCTTCGGTTCAGAAAGCTAAGAAAGTGAAGGATTTGAAAATCAAGATGGACGAACAGAAGGTTTTGACGTCCAAAGCTTCATCGGAGATGACCAAGGCAAGTGGCATCATTGACTTTTTTGTGGGCAATGCCGAGAAGAACCCCATGGAAGCAATGAAGGGCTTCCTTGGTGGAAATACCCTTCAGAACTTGGAGGCCATTGAAGAGAAGCTGGACACTCTGAACACTGGAGGGGCGGATGTGAAGATTAGAGCTGTCGCATCTTTCTTTTTTGGTGATGTCTTTGTCAAGATGGAGGCTGAAAAGGATGAGCGTGAGAAGATGCTCCTTTTGGCCAAGTCGTCTCTTGAGTGGGCTTGGAATGTGGCCGGTGAGAATGACACCAGCCTGAACTTGGTCAAATTTCGCGATATGATTGAAAAGGCAAAGATTTTCAAGCAGGGGCAAATGGCCTCCACTGCCCAGTCAGTCCCAGTGGCTACTCCCATGGAGGATTGAAGCCCTGTTTATTTGCGCAACGCATCCACTGTAGCAAGTGCTCCCATTCACTGTTGGAAGTGTTCCCATTCACTGTTGGAAGTGTTCCCATTCACTGTTGGAAGTGTTCCCGTTCATTGTTGGAAGTGTTCCCGTTCATCGTTGGGAGTGATTGGGAGGCAATTTGGAAACAGTGGTGCCGATGTGTCCTAAAGCAAACGCACAGGCGATAGGACGGAACCTTGCCAGACTGCTTCGCGATGGTGTCCAAAAAACCTTTTGATAAGCCTTTTGTCATGTCGTTCTCACATTGCCTTGCTCCACTCTGCCCACATGACAGGTTGAGAACAACGACATTGTGGCAACGGAAGCCCAGAGTTCAACCAGAGCATGGAAAGAGTCACTGACACTACCAAGCAATGTTCAAAACACGACATTCAGCAATCAATGAAAGTAGCTGTAGAGCATCATATTTTTCTAGGGGGTAGGACTGATATAGGGGATGTAAAAATAACATATTTATATATTTACATGCCCTACATGCCCACACGTATTAATATAATATAATTCCCCTCCTTTGTTGCCCCCTGCCTGTCAGAAGGTTCTGCGTTCGTTTGGCACTGCTGTTGGTGGGTTGGTGAGGGTAATTGGTAATAAGTAAAATGAATTAATGTATAAAGAGTAAAGGGGGCACTGATGGGGGAGCGAAAGAAGAAGTAAGCAAACCCCACAGTGTCCCCTAAATTGTTGATTATGTAGTGGAGTCCCATAATCCCTTATCTAACCCTATGGGGTGAATTTGCTGACATTAAACTGGTTGATTATGGTCAGTAAATTTACCCTAAACCACCCAACAGCGCTACCTGATGGCACCCCCTCCCTTCGGGGAGTAACAGTAACTAGTATAGAAAAAGTTTAGTCACTCAACAACTCACCACTACCCCAAGTGGTGAGGAAATAAACTGGTTAGATATGAATAGAACAAACTAAACACTGCCCACAACGATTTATGAACGATTCATCCATCATCCCTCCCTTGAACAGCCCCCTCATTTCATCCCATCCCCGCCCAATCATCACAACCCCCAGTGGCAGTTGTAGCATTTGGTGGAATTTTGCTTGGCAGGCCGGCGCGCACTATGCACACACCAACGCACACAAGCCACACACAAACAACGCACTAAAAAACACACCGCGCGCTCATCACATCGCGCACACACAAGCACGCTTAAAAAAAAGAATATGCCATGAAAACTATGGCATAATCTTTTTAAACAATAATCATTGCTTCATTGACGTCCTTTTTGTATTTTCTGGTGTATTCTCTGTTGTTCTTTTTTGTTGGGGCTTCTTCACTGCTTTCTTCCAGTTTTCTTTGTTCTTCAAGTTTTGCTTTTTTCTTTTCATAGTATCTTTTCTGGTTTTGCTTCCTCCTTTCACTAAACCCTTCATTATTCTTAACTTTGTAGTAGTAAAGACGTTGATACAGTGCCATTTGTTCCTTGATTTCTTCAATGGTTAAATCCTCTGGTTTTCTAGCGGTCATATTACTATAGTATATATATTAATTATTTCTTTAAATCTATATATGACTAAAACTATAGTATAATAAAATTTCAATGAATAATTTTAGACTAAAACGCATTTAAAGAAATAAATATCTTATATATTAATAATGTTATGACTAAAAAATCTATAAGAAATAATATTCAAATTTTAAGGAACTTAAGAGACTCTAAAATAGGTAAAGTCCCTGCAACAATCCAAGCAAAAATAAATAAGGTGACCGACTTATACGAAGATAGACGAATTGTTCAACTATCAACCGCACAAAATTTAATCAACAGCATTTCAACCAACAATGCCAAGAAAAGGACAAAAGCACTAGAAGAATATGATAATAAAATTGAACAGTATGAAGCATCACAACCAGCAGGGGAAAGAATGGCAGAGAGAGCACAGAAAGCTAGAGAAGGTAAAACGGTAAAGAGGGTCAGAGTTAGGTTGAATGAGAAGTCCAAAGCATCAGCAATATCAAGACTAGTGAGAGTAGCAAGAGAAAGGGGAATAGGGGATAGGAAATTATATTCAATCAAGTTTATGCTATACTCACTAGAACCCATAGGTAGAATAATCAGAGGAAAGAAAATTAATGGATTAACTTACTACCCAATGTTTGACAGTGGCAAGCCTAGAGATGCCAACATCAGGGCAGGTAAATTCGTAGAAACACTGACTAACAGAACAGTAACTAAACAACAAGAAAAACCCATGTTTAAAAAACTACTGATGTTTTTAAAAGCTGATGGTGGATTAAAGGAAGCAATGCCAGACATGTTAGATTATGTAGATGCCATCCAGATTACACAAATTAATAGAGTAGATGATGACGGCAATCCATACAATATAGAAGATGAGGGGCTAAGGGACACATCAAATGTTGCTATTTATCATTTTTATCATGAAACACTCATAGACCCAGAAAAAGAAACACTTAAATAAGCAATACAACACAACAACTTAAGAGACAATGAATGTTGGATAAATGAACTGCTTAAAACTTATGAAGGCACTGAACTAACAAGAGAGAAGAGAGGAAAATTAGCAAAGACCCTATCAAGAAATAAAATACTAGAGTTACTAAACATGACTGAAGATGAGATACATGAATATGGTGTATCAATTAATCAGATGAAAAAGGTATTTACCTTCTTTAACATCCCAGTTAAACTTTATAATTTCCAGTGCCAGTTGATTTACAGATTTGAACCTAACAACTACAAGCATGGACACAAAATGAAGATTTTCGTAGCAATGATTAAGAACAATCATGTTTATCCAATCAATGCCAACCAAGACAGACTGGCGCAGTTGAAGCATGTAACACCTTTAGAACTGACAGCGTCCAGTAACTTTTATATCAATGATAAGGATGAACCCCCTAAATACAAAATGTTTAGTCATATAGATGAGCTTCTCAAAATGAGGGATGAAGAAGAACACTTTTTAATCCATAAAGACAATGATTTAAATGAGGTATTGTTTCAACTGAAGCAGGCAAGGTATGACCCCTACATTAGATACCAAGGCAATAGACTAGCAGAATTAAGGGTAAGATACACTGATAAGAAAACAAAAAAGGTAACTCACTACATCATCAAGACACAAGACCTAGCAAAGGATGCCATAGAAAGGGATGTATATACAGAAACCGAAGATGAATACAACAAAATAGTAGAAGCAAATTTCAATTTTCATAAGCACATCTTCTCCGAAAGTCATAAGTCAAAATATGATGAAACTGATATAGCAATACTGGATGAATGTAGGACAATAGTCCCATCAGGGTATTTAGATAAAAATGTTGATGTAACAAAGTTAGTAGAAATTGATAGGACTAAAGCCTTCACATGGGCATTCACCCAGATTAAGTTCATTCCGGTCTTCAATGAGTTTGACAGTTGGAAGCATTATACCGATGATGTTGATGTAAATAAATTATCCAGTTTGACTTTATACATGGTAGAAGTCAAGGCGTGTAACATCTTCTTCAATAAAAAGTATAACTTAATATATGGAAAGTTTTTGAGAAAATTATTGGAAGCAAATACTGAAATCAAAATCATTTGTTATAAAATCCCTTCATTCATTCATAAGGTCAATTACGGTCAGGTTGTAGATGAGCTATGGGAAACTGAACTGACTAACACTGACAAAAAAAAGATTGGAAATATCACTTTTGGAATGCTAGAAAAATCATACAACACCGCGCAGAAGAGTTACTGCTTTAATTCTTTGAGGGAAGCATGTCATTATCAAAAAGAATACGGAGGAAGGATATATGCCATACAGCAGGAGGTGGATAATGGAGAAGAAAAAAATATGGGCAATACATACTACATCTTAAACACCACCGATAGGAAACAGTTAATGAATGGATTTAGGTATGTAAAGCAACTGCTTTTGGACTATCATAATTTTTCAATGTATGAAGCGTATAATAAGTTAAAAGAAAACGATATTAAAGTCTATTCAGTTAAATCTGACGCTTTTACCATTCATGAAGATGATTTAACTAGAGTGATGGGAAAACCAAATCATTTCATAAAATCATACCGGACTGGAATTCTAAACTTTGAAGAAGGTATCATAGGCAACTGGAGGCTCACAACTAAAGCAATCAACTTTCCATCTGATAAATACAAGTTTAGACACAATAACTTAATTGAAATCCCTACAGTTGAAAACGAAGCCATTGATGTAGTAGATGAGTTTGATACTAGAACTATTTGTAATCAAATCATTGAACAAAACCCAGTGATTATTAGGGCTAAATTCGCTGGGTCAGGTAAGTCATACATAGGACAGTATTTTAAGAACTTAGGTAAAAATGTTTTATTCGTTGTTCCTCATAATAGGTTAAGTCAAGAAATAGAAGGTGAAGCAACGACTTATAACATGTTTTTCAGAATTCCAGTTCATAAGGGGGATGAACTACCAGAGTATGACCATAGTGAGTTTAATGTGATTTTCTTTGATGAAATCTATATGACTAACCCATTTATCTATAGTAAAGTCTTACACTTTAAAGATAGATATAAAGGAAGTAAAATTATCATAGGCGCTGGTGACTGTAACCAACTACCACCAATAAATGACTTAACTAATACCCAACCCCATGACCAATACGCTGACCAATGTATGGATAAGATTTTTAAGTATAACATTTATCTTAAAAT
>VSDK01027583.1:0-46978 GCA_009767595.1 Symbiodinium kawagutii
CATGGGCAAAGGAAGGATGTTGATGCATTTATGCTGTGATATTTTTTCAAAAAGTAATTGAATCCTGTTTTAATCCCTGCTTCACGCACCAACGAATGAACTAACCAATCACACACATTTGGAAACAAAGAAAGAATTTGCAGAGCTTGGTCAATGGACGCAGAATGATCATTTGATTAATGTGTCCACCTTATTGAATGCAATAAGTCAATAAGATATGGTGAGTTCACTACCACTCAAATGCTTCCTTCAGGGTCGATATTGTGTCCTTTGTCAGGTTCCTGTTGCAAAATCCCTGGTCGTGCAAAGCAATCGTGCCAAGAACACCAAGCCCTGCAAGACTTTCAAGCCCCTTGATAGTTTCTGGGCCAAACGGTTGAACGAAATCATTGAGTCGATTGGGCTTCAAGAGAATGATGCTTCTGGCAGTTCTTTGTGGATTTCCAGAGAGGATGGAAACAACCTCTTGGATCATCACATAGCATGTGCCTGGGAGCTCATCAAAGCTAGTTTCCCCAAGCTGGTGGAGTCTGTCGCCTTTGTGCCCCCGAGCTTGAGCGAGAACTTCATCGACTTTGTGCTTCACTGCAGCTTCGATGATTCCACAGAGCAGGGCGCAGCTTTCTGTAAGGGGCAAGATCGTATGAAGAAAGAAATTCTGAAGGCAATGCAACGTGAACTTTGTTTCATTCCAGTGCACTGCGATACGCATTGGACATTGCTGGTTTTGAGACGACTTTCTTCCAATGCGCCTGAAGTGAAGGTGGAGTACTTGGATCCCATGACGCCTGAGTCTGAACTGTGTCGTACCCAGGCCAAGAAATTCTTGGAGGAGTTTTTGCCAAGAGAGTTGCCTGCTAGGACAAATACTGAATTCCAGCCGGCGGACTCTTCCATGTCTGGATGCTATGTTGCTTACTGGATGGAACATGCGTGTAGGGTTGCCTTGAACGAGCAACCGACCCAGCCAGGCTGGCCTTCTGCACAGACCTGGGCCGTTCGACTGCATGCTTTCACTCGTTGTTTGAGTTGGCAGCAGGAAAAGCTTATTGAGCAGGAGATTGAGGCAGTACGCAAATCTGAGAAGGAATGTTTGAAGCGATCATTTGCGAACCGACAGCTGAAACTGCAGCAGGAAAATGAAGCGAGGTTGAAGAGGCTGAAGGAAGCTGCTCAGAAATCAATGGTGCGCATTCCACTGCGCATGCCAACCGTGCAAAATTTGTCCCACGAAGCTCAGTATTCAATTTGTACCCTTGATGAGAGCAGGTGGAGAAATTGCTCCAGATGCTCAAATAGCTACACTGGATGCCTGAGTTGTTCCAAATTCAAATGCGCCCGCTTCTGGCTGAAAAAGGAAGGGTTTCTGGAAGATTTGGAAAATTTTGCCAAGACATCTTCATTTAAGAGAAAACCTGACGAAACTGAGCAAGAAGAGACAACACGCCTCCGTCTTGCAGACTTGAGCTGAAGTGGGCCATGCAATATGGGTAATTAGCTACAATATGGGTAGCTGCATCCCAAATCGAGTCTTTCCTCGGTGTTTTCCACCAGTGCCGAATCGGGGCAATGGGACATCATTTGAAATGCTGCATGGCACTCAGAGGATCCCGAATGGAGACTCTCCTGGGAGACTCTGTGCCTTTGCATTTGTTTCTTTTGGACGGGAATAGAAAGGATGCGGGGGTGAGCCATCCAAGCAGTTCTGGCACTCAGAGAAGACTGAATGGAGTCTCTCCTGGGTGAATCTTTGTGTCATTTGACAATGATAATGTTGAACAAACAGCTCCTAGAGAATCATGGATGGAGATGAATGGAGTCTCTCTATACGAAGCTTCTGTGTTTGTGCGTGAGAAAACGACATGTTTTGACTTTGATGCAAGTTGTTGCTTCATTCAGCCACCTTCAATCAGCCTTTTTTTTTCCGAAGCCTCTCAATTTTTCAGAAACACAGTTTGAAACTGCTCTGAAGCATGCCTGAAGTCGATCAATTCGGGGGAAGCGCCGGCACTTACTTGGTGACCTTTCTTTGGTTTGTGTATTGGACATTACAGTAGGTCGCAGATTGATTAAATTAATTGATTTCATCAATTAAGTCCTTTGCTCTTATGATCAGTTCTGGAGCTGTCGTCGTGGACCACGTTTTTGGCCATGCACTTGGATCAAGTTGGAAAGCTACAACGGAGGTAGTCGTTCTGTGAGCACCCATGGTTGTGTGGTCCCCTAGAGATGCTGCACATGTCGCTGCTACATCTTTGCGCAAAGCAAACACGTCAAAGCAAGGATTGGACCAGGTCTGTGATGAGCTGGAGAACTTGAAAGAAATTCTTGCTCGGATAGAACTTGACTTCCACCCTGAAGCCGAATATGTAAGACTGCAGCGCTTTTGTTTCCAGGTGCTCTGGTTCACTCGCGGGATGCTACTTGACTGGGATGTTTATTCAGTTCCATTCATGGTCTTTGATGCAAGTGGTTTGCCATCACCATGCCGCTTGGCGAAGAAACACGTCAAGATGATCAACCACCCTGATGAATCGAGATTTTTGCACGAAGTGGAGAAGGGTCTGGACTTTCTGTTGACCAATGGCGAATTCCTTTATGATGAGCCATGGCAGCGGTTGTTTCACCTTTTGACGGATTTTGAATGCATTTTGCTTGAATAAAAAATGCAGGTGCTGGGGGGTGCTGGGGGTGTGAAACAGCTTTGAAACATGCATGAATCCCATGATAGGCAATTGTGTGGGGTTCCATGGTGGGTGGACTGAGGCCTGCCTGGACGACCACACCGGCCCGGCCCGGTGGCTTGTAAAGCACTCGGTACTTCATTTTAAAGTAGTTAATTAATTAGTTAATTGAATCATTAGTTAATTAATTTATTAATTAATCATGCTAAAATGAATTGATCACTCGGTTGATTAATTAACACAATGAAGGTACATTGATTCCCTTTAATTAATTAATTAACTATTTAACTAATTAATTAATCAATAAAGTTTAATTAGTCAATTAATTACTTAATTAAGTAATTAATTAAGATAATCAATCAATTGATTAATTAGATTCGACTCACTAAATGAACCTGATTCATTAGTTTATTAACTCTTTGAATGATTAATTTAGTGAATTAATTCATTAATGAATTTGAATTGGCTTAATTAATGAATTAGTTAATTGGTTAATTAATCAGTCTGAGATGAACAAATTTATTTAATTAATGAAAAAAATCAATAAACTAATTAATTCATTAAGATCAATCGATTAATAATTACACTTTGGATGTTTCAAACACGCTGGAAACGGAAAAAAAAATCACGTCCCAAAAAAAATTAGTATTATTTAGGGGTGTTTAGCTGCATGATCACGGAACCGAAGATTAAAAGTAAATTACGAATTCATTAACGAAGATTAAAAAAATCAAAAAAATCAATGATTTTTGAATTTTTTTAATATTATTTTGTAGGGTTTTATTAATCCGGGGCTCAGATTATGTAGTATGAGTTAATTATGGTAACTGATGCTGGTTAATACTTTGGAAGGGGTTAATACCAATGATTGATGCTCAAAGATGCTTCATGATGAATATACGCAATGCCTATGGAAAATCACCAGCTATTTAGCAATGAAACTGGGGTGGTGGTCGTTTAGTCATATGGATCCAACGTTAAGCAAAATAAACTTGGGATTATTGCTAATCACCCATGGCCCCATCTAGTACCATTGAGGTTCATTGATGTGGATCTACCATTTCATGCCCATCTACTTGTTCAGGACATTGCCATTAACCCCGGATGAAGACACCCCTGGTTGATAAGGGGTATCCCCTAAAAGCCGACTGGTTTTTCATTAAAATGGTACCCCCCTCAATTCATCAACCTCACTCCTCCCCCTTAATGAATCAACCTGGGGTTTAGCTTCATCCTGGGTTCACATTAGCAGTGGAGCTAAGAACCAGGCTTTCTACTGGCAACGGAGCCGCTCGGACAGGCGACTGAGCATCTGATCCGAGCCGAGATGAAGGAAGAGGCGGCAGGGCGACCGAAGATACGCGAATGGTTAAGGATAATGATGCATGCTTTAATAGTGGTTTGATAGTGGTTTAACAGTGGTTTAATAGTGGTTGGATAGTGGTTTAATAATGGTTTGATAATGGTTTAATCGTGGTTTAATAGTGGTTTGATAGTGGTTTGATAGTGGTTTAATAGTGGTTGGATAGTGGTTTAATAGTGGTTTGATAATGGTTTAATCGTGGTTTAATAGTGGTTTGATAGTGGTTTGATAGTGGTTTAAGAGTGGTTCAAGAGTGGTTTAAGAGTGATTTAAGAGTGGATTAAGAGTGGTTTAAGAGTGGTTTAACAGTAGTTTAATAGTGGTTTGATAGTGGTTTAACAGGGGTTTAATAGTGGTTTAATAGTGGTTTGATAGTGGTTTAATAGTGGTTGGATAGTGGTTTAATAGTGGTTTGATAGTGGTTTAATCGTGGTTTAATGGTGGTTTGATAGTGGTTTGATAGTGGTTTAAGAGTGGTTCAAGAGTGGTTTAAGAGTGATTTAAGAGTGGATTAAGAGTGGTTTAAGAGTGATTTAACAATGGTTTAATAGTGGTTTAATACTGGTTTAACAGGGGTTTAATAGGGGTTTAATAGTGGTTTGATAGTGTTTTAACAGTGGTTTAATAGTGGTTTGATAGTGGTTTGATAGTGGTTTGATAGTGGTTTAATCGTGGTTTAATAGTGGTTTGATAGTGGTTTGATAGTGGTTTAAGAGTGGTTCAAGAGTGGTTTAAGAGTGATTTAAGAGTGGATTAAGAGTGGTTTAAGAGTGGTTTAATAGTGGTTTAATAGTGGTTTAACAGGGGTTTAATAGGGGTTTAATAGTGGTTTGATAGTGGTTTAACAGTGGTTTAATAGTGGTTGGATAGTGGTTTAATAGCGGTTTGATAGTGGTTTAATAGTGGTTTGATAGAAGTTTCATAGTGGTTTGAGAGTGGTTTAAGAGTGGTTTAAGAGTGATTTAAGAGTGGTTTAAGAGTGGTTTAAGAGTGGTTTAACAGTGGTTTGATAGTGGTTTTATAGTGGTTTAAGAGTGATTTAAGAGTGGTTTAATCGTGGTTTGACAGTGGTTTAACAGTGGTTTACATAGTGGTTGGATAGTGGTTTAATAGTGGTTTGATAGTGGTTTAATAGTGGTTTTATAGTGGTTTGATAGAAGTTTGATAGTGGTTTAACAGTGGTTTGACAGTGGTTTAACAGTGGTTTACATAGTGGTTGGATAGTTTAATAGTGGTTTGATAGTGGTTTAATAGTGGTTTTATAGTGGTTTGATAGAAGTTTGATATTGTTTTAGCAGTGGTTTGATAGTGGTTTAACAGTGGTTTAATTGATGGAGAATGGTTGTGCGGAATGCTTATTCTCTTAATCACTGGTTAATAGTGGTTTATGTAATAGTGGCTCATGTTGTGGTTTATGATGCTTTACAACGCTTTTTTCATCATAGGGAGGGATAGTTCTTGTTGTCTTCAAGGTTGGGGGGGGATGATCTTAACCACCCACCCCCAAGTGATTGAGTCATGACCGGTGCCGATGTTTGAGTCGGGAGGCGCCATAGTGGGAGGCGCCACGGTTGACGCAGTGATTCACCCTTGTGAACCATGATTAGCCAACATTTACCATTATGTGTCAAACATTCTTTTAGCAAAAGGTTTGAGATTTGACAAAATGAACGTTTGCCCTTGTGGATTTCAAATAGTTGCATGATGTTTAAGAATATTTTTTCAAAAGGTCGGCGATTTGACAAAACTGATTTCCATGTTTTGTTTAGCCCGCATCATCCTGGGTGATGTTTCAATAGTCATTTCAAAAGGGTCGGCGATTTGACAAAAATCATTTTGCACAGGTTGCTTACCGATTTGCATGAAACTTTTGATGATGCTTCTACGCATATACTACAAGTTTGCAAATAAGTTCTGTACAGTAAGGCTGCGCAGCATGAATGCTGATAGCAAGCAAGGATGGATCCTTGAAAAAGATGCGCGATTTGACATAGTGAAAGTTGACCTTCGTGATTTCAAACGGTTCGTGATGTTTAAACAGATTTCTTCAAAAGGTCGGCAATATGACAAAACTGATTTCCATGTTTTGTTTCAGCCCGCATCATCCTGATGTTCCAAAAGTAATTTCAAAAAGGTCGGCGATTTGACAAAATTCTTTTTGGTAGGTTGCCTTGCGATTTTCACGAGATTTTGACAAATCCCAGAGGCACGAGCTTTCACCGGGATCTTCAGAACGAATTGGAGGCTATCATGTTGGAGCAATTCTTATTTGTGGTCGGCTTTCGCTATTTGGAATCAGTTGGTTTGACCATTACGGTAGACTTGGTAGGTCAATAACCATTGTTAGGCAGGAGTTAACCATTCTCAGTAATCATACTTAACCACAGTTAACCATGCGCCTCAACGTTTCTTGACCAGAATCAGCAGTAGTTTTCTTTTCTTGCGGACCATTTGTAGTTAGTCGACCATCGTCAACGAAAGCGGTTCACCAACATTTAGCCATATTTGTCAATTAGCCATTCTTGCTCACCATTCTTGTTAACAATTCTCGATAAGCATCCTTATTAACAATTCTTGTCAACCATTCTTGTTAACCGTTCTTGTCAACCGTTCTTGTTACCTCACGTCAATAAACCACATGGTGGTTTTTCAAGATAGGGGCGCCCCAAAATCATCCTTTATAAACCAGTCTGAATAACACACCAACCATTCAGGGGTCCCGTATTTGAAAAACCGCCCTATACTTGTTAATAATCATTCGTTTTACCGATTCTTGATAAGCATGTTTGGCAATCATTCTTGTTAGCCATTCTTGTCAATTAACATGAATTAACCACATGGTGGTCTCTCAATAGGGGTGCCCCCAAATCATCTTCCATAAGCCAGCTATAATGATAAACCAACCATTTTGGGGTCCTGTATTTGAAGAACTCCGCATATTTGTTAATTAACAATTCTTCTCAATCATTCTTCGTGACCATGTTTGGCAACCGTTCTTGTTAACCCTTGTTAATCATGTTGATGAACCATATTGGTTCAACCATTCTTGTTCATAACCATTCTTGTTAATCATTTGTGTTGATGAACGTTAACCCCTCTGGTGCACCATTCCTGTAATTAACCATGTTATGAAAATTGATGAAATGATATCAGCCCTATTATAATCATACTAATAAATTACTAATAGTGCAACGATGTTCACCATATTTGCTAATAACCATTCTCGTTTATCATTCTCTGTCACCATCACGAACCACTGGGCGGCTTCAGTGTTTCAGGTGCAACGTTTGCGCGAAGATCTGGGTCGCAATTCCATCGTCTCAGGCGGAGCCGGGGAACGACGGGCAGTTGCAATTGTCGTTCGTCGGTAGTGAGGGTTAATGATGGTTAATGTTGGTTAATGATGGTTTTTGATATTCAATGCCGACGTAAATGACGTTTCATCATGGTCATATGTGTCATTTCAGGAAGTAATTTGATGGTTGATGATGTTTGACGGTCAATGATGGTGGAAAAGATGCTTGATCATGGTTAGAAATGAATCAACTATATAATGACAGGTACAACCAGCTAAGAATGATCAAACATGGTTGTTTAGGTGGCTGATTTGCTTGTGATTTTGTACTTTGATGTCCGATGATGATGGTTGGTGGTCAACAAATGATGTTTGATAACCACTTGCAGAAGGCTTTACAACCATTAGCCAATCACGATTTAGCCATGACTAATGAGCACCAGGATCGATGGAACATCTCGGCATTTGATTGGGAAACCCTGGGAAACCACCGCATTCGTTTCCCATTTCCAGCTCACTCTGTCAGAGGGCAATCAAGGTTCAAGCAATGGTCAATCTTTGGCTCCTTGTGATTGACAATAACGATGAATAATGATAATGATGGCGACCAAAATTGATTAATGATGATCACGGGTGCCTAGTAATCTTGTTCACCAATCATTCACCCATCTTGTTCACCATTAGTGGTTCACCGCTATCATCAAGATGATACCAATTGATTACAGATCTGGTTTACTTCGGCCCTCGTGTTGCTTGGGTGCGATACCCACGGTGCGCGACACCGCCAAGCATCCCAGGGTCGCTTACCAACATGGAGCAACCATGGAATCAACAACCGGCTTTGACTTCGGAAAACAAGGGAAACCAGCATGGATCTACATCTACTGTGAAGCATCCAAGTCGTCTCCTCAGATCTACAGCTTACATCAGCTCAGTATCAGCCTCCGGAAGAGATCAGCCAAGTCACCCAGCTGATGCTGCTTGCTTCAGAGTCATATCTCCATGATGGGACAACCAAGAACAGCTGTGGGCATCCAAAATCAAGTGGTACCTCAAAATGAGGTATATGGATTCGTGCAACTGTGTGCCTTGGGTTTGTGGATGTTAGAGGTTTGTTAGATTCATTTTTCAACTGGGCACACAGTTGCCCAAAATTGCCACCACTAAGGTGGCGTGATAGAACTATCTTTTAGGGTGGCCAAAGAAGATTACGGATTCACCACCCAACAGCTATCACATGACATGACCATGCATCTTAAGCAACGTCTATCTGCCATGGGAGGCACGTTGCAACGTTTGTTGTGCCCAAACCTGCCACATGCTCAGGCGACGAAGTGGCACGACGCTGCGAGGAATTGGATCGTAGGTGCGCACACACGGCTCTGTAGGGGTACCAGGGCCTCCAAACGTTAGCGATTGATTGGTTTATAAACCGTTGTGGCAAGTCTGGCTGGTGGTTGGGAGGGAGCGATTTGGAGCCAGGGGTATCCCTCTGGCCCTTTCAAGGGGGAGCTAAGGAGCTACCAGGATCACTTAGGTCAGTCTCACACCAAGACTCGTCTCATGCAGGAGCTACCAGGAGTGGCCAAACCAAATGATGGTAGTGGAAACTGCTTAGTTGATTAAGTTGATTTGCGATTCGTTAGTGAACATAACTACGGTGCCAGGTAAATGGGAGATGTAATGATCGCTTGTTAAAGGGCGAATCGAATCATCAAATTTATAACGTTTGGGAGCTCCACCTTGTAAGTATGGGCAGAACATGCCAGAACTAATGGCAAATCATTTAGTGTGAGATCTAGCTAATGATCAATGGTGAGATGATTTACCAATAATGGCTAGAAAGTAGAACAATGGTCACACATTGATCATCTAAGAAGACTGGTTGATGCTTAGATGGCTAAGAATGGTTGATACGACTTGGATTCTCACCTGGTAATGAAGGTTACAAAGCTGGCGGTGTACGCGCCTCGCCTGGTGGTTTCCATGCTGGTGTGATATCCTTATTATTGAACAACCATTCACGGGCGCTCCGTTTGAAATTTTGCCTTACTCCTCTCTAACAGATCCCTTCGGTCGGTCAGCCCTGGAGATGTTGCTTGACAGCCCAGCTGCCAGCAGTCACTGGGGAGACTGGGTTCGGCCAGCGTATCACAGTTGTTGGGTCTGCGCCGGAGTCAACCAGGCACCCGTTGATCAGGTATTCGTATTCGTTGCGTGAACGTATTGCGTTGATTGGATGTTGAACACGCACGGGATCAACTTTCTGCCAGGTGTGGCTGTGGGTTGATATTGACGGATAGCCATCAGGTGCCACACGGGACAGGCATTGCTGGTTTGCCCGCCGATGGACCCCTGGGTGGTTGAGAGCACGCCACTGGAAGAGATGCACAGGGGGGAGTTTGAAGCCAACCTGGCCAATCTTCAGCGTGGATGCTTGGGCGGGCGAGGGTATGACACCGCGGCGGCAAAGAAAAAATTCTATGCGCCGAACGTGAGGGTTTTTCAGCGTAGAGCTTTTTGGACAAAGAGCCGACCGTCTCATTTGCAGATAACTTCGATCACCGAGGGCTTTGCAGCTGTCAGACGGCAACACAGAAGAACTATACAATCTGTAGGATTTGCATTGATATCCTCATCTAGAATTCCTAAATATCAACAGATATTAATAAATAAATGAACAAACAAATGAACAAACAAATGAAAGAATTTAACAAATAAGTTAAGATGTTTTCAATTTTTAAAGATATTTCCTTGCAATAAACCGATTAGAGAAGGAAAGATGGAGAGGGCCATGCGCCGACGGATGCGCCGAAGGGACACAGTCGCTGAGCAGCGATGAAGCGACGCATCGGTTGCGGGGCCCTTGGAAGAGCTCGACCGTGCTGATCATCGTCGATGACACCTTGTTGTTATGGTCATCGCCATGACGCCCCCGTGGTTTCACCGTGTCATAAATGGCGAGTTGGGTCAAGCAGTTCACCAACCAATCATTTTTGTTGCCATAGTTCACCATGAAAAACTGGCATCGCCATGAAGCAACTGCTATAGTTCACCATCATTCACGGCTTCATTCCCAGCCTTCATGAGTCAACTCATGAGTCAACCACTTGCCGCTGTTCACTGGCGCGGCTCCGTAGGATGTCGGAACAAACGGCTGAAGCGGCTGTGCTGCGACAAAAGGTGGAGGCGAGGGTTGAGTGCAGCAGTCACGGCCAAGATGACTGGTCAACCAGCAGGGCTGCAGTAGGTGAAAGATAGGTAGATGCATCAATCATTAAATCAAGCAGATGTATGAATATATTGACTATGTATAGGCATAGGTATGTATACAAATATTATGTGTGTACAAATAGATGGATCAATAGGCCATGGTTCCGGTAAGAAAAAGATGGGCCATGGTTCCCATGATCAAGTCGCGAGCCACCGTGTCCCTCAGCGACCGAAGCGTTGAGGCCTCCGTACGTGGGGCCGATGAGTTGCTCGGCGACCGGGCACAGCCCCGGAGATCTCGGCGGTTCCAAATCTGACGATGGATCTGTGAAGGACGTGGGTGTGGGTGAAGGCTTTAACCAACAATAATAGAGGGAAAACAGCCTGGTTAATGATGGGGGAAACCAGGGGGACTAAGGGTGAACTGACCCACAGCCATATGGGTGTGTGCCAAGGCATGAGGGGTAAACAGCCTGGGTCGGAAACCATTGGTTGACTGGGGGTACCACTATTTTCCTTGGCACATACCCACATGGCGGTTTCTTAAAACATTTTTCAGGGAGCCCAGAGTTATGGTTGGTTTATTACCTTTACATTGGATGATTTCGGGGGTTCCCGATTTTGAAAAACACCCATATGGACACACAGATATCTATCATCCTCTTTGGTATCAAGATGCACGTCTTTGAATTATCTGCCTTATATGAAGAATATTTATTGAGATAGGAATCTGTATGTTTTCCTAATCCAAGAGGGCAACCGTACAGCATATGATCGAAATGAAAGTCATGTCAAACATCAACACAGATGAAAATTGGTCTGAACACATCCCCAAGGGTTCATGAGGGCATGATCCCCTCCCTACTCTGGTGACGGCGCAACAACCTTCCAACTTCATATCCTCTTGGCATGTACCCCCCTGGCAACTAACAGCACCCTCCGAGGTCGGTCGGATGATCAGTTTCCTCGTGGCACACTCTTTTGATAGGGTCCATGTCAGTTTCCAGGAGGGTATCATTTGTCATGGCACACCACTGTTGCTACTTATCATGCGGGTCAGTACTGATATTGACAGCAACCACGGCCATACGGTGTTACTCTCCAGCAATCCAGTTGATTGTTTGTAGTTGGAGATCTAGCTGCGCTGTGATTTGAATTCTATGGGGAGGATGTCAACATATCAGCTATGGCCAAATCATTGGTGGTTTATGCAATGCATCTAGGGGATCCATACGTGCCGAAGAGTCATCAAGTCATCTTTTTTACGGGGAAAAACAAGCTCGAGCCATCACCCATGTTTGTCGGTGAACGATGAACATTCAAACACTGTCAACAATTATGAAGCGCTATCAGCGGTTACGAACCTCCTCAACAATGACTGCCGATCATGAACCATGGTTTCACCATCATTAATGATAGTTGACCGGTTGGTGACCATCGTTAGCCATCATTACCCCCTCTTTAAGCGTTGCGGTATCAATTAGTATTACCCAACTATGTTCATTCGCTTAGTATGACTTAAAACCAGTATCAATACTCTGAGTAACTATCAACCTATCAACCTTAATTACTTTTATCCAATAGTATATAACCAACCATCTAAGTAATACTATTATAGTAACTATCAACCTATAACTAGCAAACTAATACTATTAGCAGCTATCAACCTATAATTAACTGACTAATCCTATTAGTAACTCTTAAGCTGCTATTCATCGACCCATCTTGGACCATGACATCAACAGCCCATCATCCTCTTGTTGCTGTCTAGGCTTCAGCGCAGGCGCTGTGCGATGCTGCGGGGTGGCCCCTTTTGCTCGCATCTGGGGGCCATCAAGTGGTGCTACCTCCAGTGGCCTTGCAGCCTTGGAATTGCTTTCTAATTGCTTTGGAGTAGTTCTTTTCAGCTTTGGAGTAGTTCTTTTCAACATGCGGGGGAAGTTTTTCTTGATGCGGAAACCACTAGGGCTGATTGTGGTGCTGGGAACAGCAACAGCTCGAAAGCTGTCTGCTGGCTGTGGATACCTCAGATGCTCCAAAGTTCGCTCGTCGGTCGGCGCGGCCTGCCGCTTCAGCGGCTGGTGGTTGGCATTCATCCGACTGGTTGGGGATGATAGCTAGCAACGATAGGGGGCCACCTGGTACAAGGAAGATGATAGCGGTTATCCAAATGGTTCACCAGTAATCTTTACTCAGACCATGATGAAGATGAGTAATAATCATTTCCAACGACCATTTTGATGACTATTTAGAAGAGCCACAATAACAATGAACTGTGAGACCATTGCAAAAAACCATTGGAACCATGGCAAACAACAATTGAGACCATTACAATGGGCATGAAGCCATTGCGGTATCCATTACGAGCATTACAAATAACCATCAAAACCATGACAACGATGACGATACTGGTTATTATCCCTCAGAAAATTGATGGCCAGTTGGTAGATCCCATAAGAACATCTAAATAGATGGTTGGTTGCCCCCTGTGATTAACTGCTATAATCATCAATTATGATTCATCACCACTAACCATTACCATTAACCACTATCATTAACAAGTATCACTAAGCACTATCATCAACCATTGTCATCAACCATTGTCATCGACCATTATCATCAACCATCATCCAGTAGAAGCATTAACCAGTGATTGAAGCCATGGTTCCAGACTCAACCCTCGCATTGTCCCCTGGTAGGTGCAACTTCTTGGAAAGCCGACTGGACACTGGCGCCAACGCCAGGTTGTCAGAGGTGCGTTTGGCTGATGCCGTTGGTCCGCGTGGGTTCTGGGTTAGGAGTGGTGAGCGTTGTTGTTGCGGGTTCCATGCATCCCAGGTAAACTGATGGTCAAGTACGATTTATTATGATAGATGGCAAGTTATGGCTGGGTATTTGACAGTGCTGGATTCTGAAGTGATGGTCAACAACGCTTGATGATTGAGAATGATTCAGACGGATTAAGGATGTGGGACATAACCAGAGTAAGTAGGAATAGTCAATTGTTCTTGCAACCAGTGGTTACTTGAACGAGATTTCATGGGCAAGTGCTTGTGGCATACTCAACATCATAGCCATGGACGAGCCCCGGGATTCAAGCCAAATACTAGTTACCCTTACATCGAACTAGAAGACGTGCCCAGAAGGAGGCTGTAGCGGTTGGGTTCGAGCAAGGGAATCTGACTATTTCGGGGAACTTCTCCAGAGGTGCTCAACAGATGAAAAAAAATGCATCTATGTGCCCACATGTATGGTATGGTACCGTATGGTAGTGGTACGGTATGGTATGTTGGGTAGCTCGGTGGGGAACTGAACGTCTTTGCGGTCGCTACCGGCATTGTTTTGGTTGGGATGTTTGGGGGTACCAGCATTTATTGACATACTCACTTAAGTCGTTGATAGAGCAGTGATGAGCAGTGCAACTCACAGGGAAAAAGTAATGAGCCAACCAACGCAGTTGTTTTTGTACCCGCTCTGAAGCTACTCTGAAGTCCAAGGGGGTCCATTTTTTCAGTTCTGAGCAGCACAGTAGGGGCCAGGGCGGATGGCTTGGGAGAACAGCCACCAGTGAACCAATCCACAGAGGCATCAAGTGGGAGATCCAGCTGTTAACACCACTCCAAGCCCCGTATATTTGCTGCAAATAGCTGCCGAACGAGCTAAGTAGTCATCAGTAGTTCTAACAATTCCCGCAATGTTGGATTACGTTGCACATCTTTTGCACATCTACTGGGAGCCAATGAGACTCATGGTGGAAGCAGTGACCACAATTGAAGTGGTTCAAGATTGGTTGGTAGATAGGCTGGTTGGTTAGCTCGTTTGTTGATGCTTTGTGATGAATGGCAATAAGGGGACTGCAAAACAATGGCTAGCAGTTTGTGATTTTTTTTTCTTCGTTTGGATTGCCGCAGTTTCTTGTACTGCGCCGCGTTCAGGAACTATTGCAGACCCAAGCAGCTGTCTCGCAGGAGAGTTTGAAACATGCTCTCATTCAATGTTGATATACCGCAATGGTTGGCTCGTTCGAGCTGACCTGAACTGAGGCTGTCTGCAGAATGGTTAATTAGCTGGTAGATTATGGCAAAGGCAATTGATATGCTTGATGATGGTTCATAGAATTGATGCTGAATCAATGGTGAATCAAATGCGGAGTTGAGGGAATGGATGGTGAATTGATGGTGAATAACGATTATGTCTCTGATTATGGTCAGTCAATTCAAAAACAGTCAACTAGTTATTTCCTTGACAAATCTGATGCTTGAATGTATTGAACCATCGTGAATCTGTATAACCACCATGTGCGTTCAATATAACAAACTACTTGAACCATCATGGAAGCAATGGTATGCAATGGTCATATCACTCGCGTTAGATGGTTCATGGCTTTGCAGCCTGCGGCCCTCCAGGAGTCGACGGCGCAACTTCGAAACGAGCTACGCAAGGTCTGAAAACGCGGCCGTTGCCGGTGTCGCGCTGGCCGTTGTGAAGCCTGCCATTCAGAAGATGATTCGTTGGGGTTCACAGCCAAATGAGAGGAATAGATGGATGTTATGGTTGGCTATGAACCCCAAGTTGGGTTTTATAGCCAGTTATAGACAATTATTTGATTTCCTAGTTGGAAGGAATAGATGGATTTGACTTCGTCAAATAATTAGCGAATCTCCAAAGTCATGGTTGGTTTATTGCCTATAAATGGTTTATAAAGGACGAGAATTGAGGGTACCCCTATGACTTGAGAAACACCCATGGGAAGTTGCTAAGCCCAAAATGTTTTGAAAAATCAATGGGTTGGGTGTTTCTACTGACATGCAGATACCAGTTTGTGGTACTGCATGGTGCTGCTGAAACAAATTAAGCAACATGAACCAGCTAATTTCATTGGGGCTGAGAACCAACATTAACTAACACGAGCCAACTAATTAAAGATTCATGGCCAGCTAGTAATGATCAAACATGCTTCATGCATAGCGGCTCGCTGATTTCCTTGGGTTAGCGAAGACCCTTCGATGAGCCATGATCCTGAAAGGTGCCAAATTCTGAGGTGATTCCCCTTCAAAGATCAATGATTTAGAGGATCTCCTGATACCATTTATCAGTGATTCATAAGGATCATGTATCAGTGTGATTTTGATACCACTTGTCAGTGATTTAGAAGGATCGTTCATCAGAATGATTTAAATGAAGCATGATTTAGAGAATATTTATCAGTTATCATTTATCACGGTCAACGATCATCATTCATCTATTTTCTTATCTTCGAAATTTTCCTTCAGAGACAAGTGATGAGTCAATAGAACCTGAGCATTCCACTCTGGTGTGGATGCGAACCATCTGAAGCCAGCAGGCGTTTTGGAGAGCCTTCACCCCCGAGCGATGGCGTGCTCAGTAGGGATGTGAACAATGTTTGATGCTTTTTCCCAACAACACCTGTGCTGAGATACCTTATTGACATCAAGAATGGTGGTAATTGGTGGTTGTCGTCCTTAATCGTGATGAAACAATCATGCAACAACTATGCAGCATCATGACAGCCTAGTACATTAGTCATTGCCATCATTCAGCACTAGTGAACCATAATTGCACCCAGGTCCTCTCTAAGGACCATACTTGAGATAAAAGCGCCTCTTTGTCTGAACCTTTCGGGAGTCGCCCTGGTGTCAGGAGATGTTAACTCTGCGAGAGGAGTCCGGGAAGCCGAGCGAACAGCCATGGGTGACCACTCACCATGTTGGGGAAGCCTTTCGAATGGAAAACTGGTGCGGCTAGTGATGGTTACTGCGAGCGCGTCGGGATATGGTCCCGTTGACTGTAGTCTGGTTGCTAGGTCGGATCTGGTGTTATCAAGCTGTTTCTGAGCATCAAGCAGTAAGTCATAGTTACATATCAACTTGCCAGTCGAATCCATCACACTTGACATCTCGGTTTGGAAGCTGGGAGAACCCAAGCTGGGAAAACCATGCTGCAGCATCTTCGGATTAAACCTGGATTTGTAACTGGACTGTGGCACCAAGACGGACTGGTGAGTGATCTCTACCCCGGGTCGCAAGTTCGGGCTGGTTGAAATGTCCAATGGGCTGATGGGAAAATCCACAAATGGAAACCTGCAATTCGTACACTTTTTGTCTGTAAGCAAAGGGTCCCCAGACTGTCAACCATCCACTATCAACACTCCCTGCCAATGCCGGTGATCAAGCAAGTTTTGACCCTGACAATTAATCATCAAACATGATCAAACATGATTAAACAAGTACTCGGCAGTATAAACCATCATCTTAACCATCATCAACCTGTACTAAACCAGCTCATTCATCAGCTTCTTCCACCATTTCGCTCCCAGGTTGGAGCGTCGAAGTACGGAGCAGCATCAGAACATGGTGCAGATGGAGGCCATGGCGCGGCGAGCCGTTCACCATCAAAGAGTCCCACCATGTCTTAGAAAAGGACTGCCAAGCATCAGGTGTCAAACATGATAATTCACTAGCCGCTATTAACCACAATGATACCTTAAATAGCCGATGATATTCATGCCACTGGTAAATGGTAGCTAATTGTGGGGGAATCACCACCGGTCACAGACCGGTAACGATGATGGCTGTCTACATGGAGATTCAATGACGAGAACAGATGGTCACCATCCATTGTCATGAGCATCTTGACAGCCACTTTACATGGCTGGGTGATGAGCCGGTCGCTGACGGCGAGTGCTGCTCGAGCCACTGCCGTTGTGTGAGCTGGATGAATGGAAGGTGTCGCACCAAAATGAGTGCTTTCCCACAAATCTTGTGATTTTGATCGGGATCCAGGGTGAAATTTCAGACTCATCCCTTGGAAAAGAACATCAAATGGCTGGCACCGATGTATAACCAGGTGGGTGGCGTCATCGACCTCCCAGATGGTCATCTTGCACCCCCAGACTCTGCGGAGGCTTCCAGCAAGGAGCTGGTGAGGAAGCAAGAAGCCTGTGAACGACAAGTCTTGGAGTGGAAGCAGGAGTCCAATGTGCAAAGCCTTGGGCCTAGGAGTAGCTGTGTCGCTCCAGTTTGAACATAGCGGTTTTTGGTTATCTGCAAAAATCTGTGGTTCATCATTGTGGATACTCCAGCGATCTCCGCAGTATGGTTCTAGACCTTAAATACTGTGGCTATCTGTGGCTATCTGTGGCTATTTTGAATTCCCATAATGCAAATATTTCCGGAGATTTCGTTGCCATGACCTGGAAGACGTGTTTGGGAGTGGGGTCATGGGGCTACATGGGGCAACCCATTGGTGAGACGGTCGTCTGGTCCGAAACATCGCGGTGAATTGAATTCCAAAGGAACAACCTTTCCAATCATCATTTGTCCATAGCTTTTCTATCCCTATAAGCATCACAAAAAACCCATTGACCATTGTTAACCATCAGTTGGTGGTTTCTCAAAATAGGGGTACCCCTAAATCTTCCCACACCAACGAGCCGTAGTAATAAACCAGCCATTTTTGGGGGTTCCCTATTCTGAGCAACACCCAGTTAGCCATCAATGAACCATCGCTAGGCACCATCGCCCAGCACTGGATCTCAGGACCACTTGTCCGAGACAGTGGCACTGCGTGGCCGTTTGGAGGCGGCTTCTGCCGCTGCTTTTTAGAGGGCTTCCAAACATGGGAAGATACCATGAGCATGACATGGTAATGGTCAACCAATAACTAGCTGTTAGTGGTTGTTGATAATCATGGTGCTTATCATCAATTACGATAATCTTGCTTGTTTAGTGGTGTATAGTGTATTGTTGCTAGTGATTGTTGATAATCAACTACGATGATGGTCCATCATGGTGTGTGAGTATCACGGTGAACGCAAGTAATAGTCATCACTGAAAATGACGCGGATGATGGTGGCTACTAATCATGCTTATCAGTGATGAATGGTCAATAGTGGTTTTGGGATTTCATGGCGATGATCACTTGGTGGTTAATAGTGATAAATACAATGGCTTCAACGGTCATTATTAACCACCAAAATCTTCATTCACCATTTGTATTCATCATTGTGAACCCAGGATAACCGTATGGCTTTCGCCACGACGAACAAACTGTGGACAATGAACATAGGTTTGTCGCCACAAGTTCACAACTCGTTGATGATTCACAAGCTGGATAATAACGGGTTGGTGATCCTTATGCTTCAGAACCTTTGTGGCCCGTCCTAGGTTTTGTTGTTGTTCTAGGTACTAGTGACCGTATCCAGTTGGTGGTGAATTTATATAAACATTTGCTATTTTCACAGGTATTAATAAATGCTTGGTTGGTTGGTTGGTTGGTTGGTTGGTTGGTTGGTTGGTTGGTTGGTTGGTTGGTTGGTTGGTTGGTTGGTTGGTTGGTTGGTTGGTTGGTTGGTTGACAAACATATTTTTTCATAGGGGTGGTTTAAACACCAACCAGACAAGTGTGATCACATTAATAGGAACGGTTAAAAATGATGATTGGAAAAGTAGTTATGAGTTTTGATGTGTTGTTCATGAAGATAAAGAACGATAACGTTTGTTCATGTTGGACACGCTGGCAAATAACAGTGATAACAAACAGGAAGAACAAGACTTTATCGGTGACATAGTTACTGTATAAGCAAGCAGAAGGATGGGCAGTCTTACATTCCTGCAACATGAACTAAGCATCTTCGTATCAAGCTGAGGGAACTAGGGAAGCTGAGTCATGAGGTTGCGTGGCCGTTCGGCTGCCCTGCACAGCCAAAGCGGGTGCCATCAGGAGAGCGTGGGTGAACATCATGCCAATCAGGCCGGGTGGCTGTGGCTGTCACGAGCTGGCGCACCCCAGAGGAGAATGGTCTTTGTACATCTTCTTATAGGTCTAAAAAGAATAACTAAGGAGATAAGAAGTGGGATAGGTCTTTGTACCCCAACTATGGAATTTCATTTTTTTTTGGTGGCAATACGTCCATATCCCAACAACGGAAACGGAGTCGCTACGAAGCATGACTTTTTGTGGGCCCAATAACCGCCAACTAAACTTGGTTAGTTTAATCTTAGAAACTCAAAGTGTCATAAGGATCATCTCCCGCAGGGGAGCATCTTCCCTTGACCCAAAGTCTCCCCTCAAACTTTCACATAAGGATCATATTATAACCATCGTCTCCCATAGGGGTTACAGGGACTATCCCCTCAACGTTTTCGAGATCATCTCCTCCTGAGCGGGCTTGGATCATCTCCCGGGGATGCGAACGATGGCCGTGCCCGTGGCAGGTGGGGCTGGGAGACATCAAGCAGGAAGTCAACGACGAACGGCACCGGCGCCGAGAGGTGCCGGGGAAAGGGGCCCGTGCCCCGGTGGATCATTGGATCCCGGGATGAGGCCCGCAGGTGATGTCAAGGGAGTTCGATGACTTGGCAGTGGCTACATGGGAGTTATTTGAATTATGATCATCAGTGATTTTTTTTTTCGAAATTTGAGGAATAAGAATCATCAGCGTTTCTTTTTACTACTATCAATGAGCGTTATTGAATACTACTGGCTCGTTGATGGTGGTTTCAGTGTGGTTGATGCCAGTGCAACCAGCAACCGGCGGTCATCTAGCCATTCTGGTCGGTAACCCGTGACTCATTTTATAGCCTTGTTGGTTGTATCATCAAGCATTATGGTTGGTGTTCATCGATCACAGTATAAACCATCATAAACCCCAATCATAGTTGGTTGATGTTGGTTGATGTTGACGATATCATCCATCATTCTGGTCTCTTGTGAATCCATGATGGCACCGGCACCGCTTCCCTCACTTTCGACCTGGGCACTGGTCGCGAGGAGATGTGCGCAGTACGTTCTCGCCTGGAAGCATTGGAGAAACTGGAGGCAGGGAGGAAATGGTCCAGCGATTGGCTCATCCAGAAGTTAACTACAGGGCCTAGGGGATTATAGTGGCCAGTCATGGGGGATAATCACCAAGAATCTCAACTGTAGGGGATTATAGGGGCGAATAATAGGGCAACATAACCCAGAATCTAGGGTTTTTCTAGGGTTATAGCTAATCAATCATGAATGACTGTGAATGATAGGGGATATAAACCAACCATAGAGGTAAAACGACTACGCTTGTTGGTGGTTTTAAACTTCTTTCCCCTATGTTTGGACTGGTCGATTGACTTGCATTTTTGGGATGGCAACTTGCAACCACCAACTGGTTGATTGTTCATGGGTTCACCATGCGTAAGACTGATTGATAGTGGTCACTGCATAACGACAAAAAACACAAACTGAGTTGAAGCAGTGGAGTCTATTTGCTTGATATGTTAAAATTGGATTATTGATCGTTCGCTGGTGATTGACTTCATTGTAATCCATTATACTTTTGGCACTGCTCAAATGGGCATTTCTCAAAATCTGGAGACCCAAAAATGGATGGTTTATTACTATCAATTGCTAATATTGGATAGTTCAGGGGTACCTTTCCTTTAAACCACCAAATATGCTGCATCAGAACCATCACCACGCAAATGGTAAATCGGAGGATTCTTCTCGTTGATGTGGGCCACAATCAAAGCCATGCATGGTGAGAATCAAAGCCATGCATGGTGAATACCATCGTTAGATTCTCGGTAAGACTTCCACAAGTCTCCCAAAAACATATATATATATATACACATGGTATCATTATGATGTGTATTTGTATTTGCATGTGCATACATACCCACATTTGTACACGGGCAGTACGCTTGGTGTATGCTCAGATGATGGCAATGGAGATGTACAGAAAGGGGCTGGGAGATACAAACCCTGGCAGGTTGATACGGTTTATGCGCTCATCGTTACTCCTCATCATTGTCCAAGCATTTTGGCAGGGGAAAGAAGATGAACCAATTAAATCATCCACAGCTACTCTTCAGTAGCTTATCTGCCCCTTGCATATATCCCCTGCTTGGGCTGGAGCCCTTGTCACGTTTTGTCCGATTCTTGATCGTCCTGAAATTCTCACCAAATTTTAAGTGCTCGACCCAAGTATTTTGGTTTGATGGCTCAGGCCATGGATTACTATTATTATTGTCTCGGAGCCATGAACCACAGCACATTGGGTCAGCTCATGACCATTCTGGCGCAGCCAGACATGTTGATCCGGTGGGAACCACGCTGTCCGAGAGTGCCAAGTTAACCCCCAAAAACCACTTCCTTCAGCTGCTGGTGTCTCAAGCCAACGTTTGGGCATCAAAAATCCTGTTTCAGCCGCATCTGCGTTCGTCGATGCTTGATGATTGGCATAAATTGGCACAGATAGATAGATAGGTCGGTAGGTAGATAGATAGGTAGATAGGTAGGTGGGCAGACAGGATGTCTTTAATGCACATCAACACACACACACACATGGGCATGTGGTTATTTTTGACCATTCATTTACACATATGGCTATGGGTCAATATCAACCAACCAATAATGGGAGAAACTCACCAGTAGTACTAGGGAAAACAGCTTGGTTAATGTTTCTCAACCATATCAACGGGTGAATCATATGGTTAATGATGTTTTGACCCACAACCATATCATCGTAGCTGATGAGACAACTTCACCTTCGACCAATCTCAGCTCCAGGCAGTCCCAAGGATGAGCGTTGAGCTGCCACCACGTGACCGAGAGGATTTGGGCATCTTGGATGACCTGTGGATTTGACACTCGGGGCTTTGGGGGGTGAATGATTCTAAGTAGAAAGCACTATGCTTGCTTGTTTTTTCCGTGATTCACCGCAACTGATGTGATTTTTTTCTTTGCTAAGTAGATTCAATAGTGCTTCTTGTCTGTGTTTTCCAATGTATTGAGCATTATTGATCATGGTTAGCCACATTTGATGTGACTTGTTAGCATTTTTTCGGGTGATTAACCACAGTTGGTATGACTTATCAGCCACTATTACCAAGTGACTTGTCAATTGGCTCATCAGCTTATCAACCATCAAATCTAACCTTCGCCGGGGCCCGAGCAAGAGCCTGGGTAAGAACTGAAAATCGGGATATAATCAATATTTACTATCAGGCTAAGATTTACTTTCCATTCTTGGCAGGACATGTACTAGACAATACTAAGGCCAATAGTACCACGGGTATTTACCACCAGGGTAAGAACTCACATGGCAACCGGGCTATCAATCAATATTTACACGCTGATCACACATCTACAGGGAACACTTATGTATGATTAATTAATCAGATACTGGCAACGGGGTAATTGTCACTATTCGAGGCTGGTACAGTAGGTATCCCTATCCCGTGGTACGTTCTAGGCTGGTCACCGAAATGGGGACGAGTGGTAGTTGTTTGAACTTACTGAAACGCTCCTGGTGGTACTCCCCCAAGTTATGGCCATGTACTAGTCATGTACAATAGGGAAACAACCAGTCCTAGGGGAAGGGGTACACCACTTGCAGACAAAACTGAAGACAGGACTAGTGGTGGCGGAGGATCCTGCCCAGTTTCCATAATGGTCCATATGGTGGTGACCGTCAATGGGGACGGTGTGCACTACTGTGGTAGTGCCCATGATCATATTGTGATTTTCAACAGGTATCCAGGACTGTTCCCCCTCCATGAGCTTCCGCAAAGCAACCAAGGCAACCAAGAAAGTATAAGTGCGGAAAGCACAAGTTTTCTTGGGTAGCTCCTTTCTTGACATGTGCATTTGGTGTATTCAAACATCAATCTTGTCGGCTATGCAGAGTTAGATGCCCAAGTTATATGTTGCCGGGGGACAGCAAGACACCTGTGACATAGTAATTTTATTGCCAGGCTGATATAGTTTGATGCCCAAACATCTTTACAAAATTATGCACCCTTATTGACACCTTATAAAAATCCCCTATAACATTTGTAGGTTGAGATAACCAACAATGTCAAACCATAAGCACTCAGTCTTGGAAGTCACTTGGGGCGAGCCACTGTCTCACCACTGTCCCACCGTGGTCCCTGCCGTTTTTTGGGAGTCAACCAGTCAGAACAACAGCATTCATGGCGTGGGTCGATTTTCATGACATGAAGAGATTGGGCTTCCCTTGAAGAGATGATCCTAAGCAGTTTCCTCATTATGAAGTGAGAAGTCTCCCAAACCTTGGTTGATTATCCCAAAACGTGGTTCGACAAGAGTGGTTTGTTGGGTGATATGATCCATGAACCAAGCTGCACCTCTTCGCCAACCCCAGTCGAACCTGTTCTCATGGGGTGTTTCTCTATAATGTTTGTTGTATGTCCCTTCTTGTCAACCCATCAATTGTTCAATCATCATCAATCTATATCATGAGCCACTAGCAGCCAGCAGTATAATCTTCCTTATCAATCAGCGTTGTTCATCATACGCGGTTCCAGACAATTAAAAACCATGCGCAGCCTTCCTTCACCATCATGAACCAGCGTTTGACTATGATTAACCATTGTCAAACCATTGTTTCACCACTGTCTAACCATCACTTGACTGTCATTAACCATGATTTGATATCATTAACCAATGATCACTAGTCATACCACTAGTCATTAACATAACATTGTCTGATCATTGATCACTTGACTATGGCATTCACCATTGTTTAGCCACTCTTCCGCCATCATGAGCCCCTTCAATGCACCCATCACCTGCGGTTCCTCCGAGGTGAGACACGGGCCTCCTTGGCGCGGCTGGTGGCCGCCTCGGTGTAACGTCATCCTGCTGATCAGTGACCATGATCATGGTGAACAACGGTTATTAATTTTTCACAAGGGGATTTTCCCCCAAGTTATAGGGGATAGTAACACATAAAAGTGGTTTATAGTTGGTTTTTAGAGACATATCAACCATAATAGCAATAACAGGGGATGATAAGCAATAACAATGATCAGCAAGATATAACAAGCATTTATATATTCATGGTTCTTGAACCTATTGACCTATGGTTATTAACAAGGGGATGATAAGCAGAAATAGGGTATCTACCAACTCGATGAAATTACATGAATCCTGTTGTTGATCAATGATCATAGCAATGAGTAACAACGATGAGATGATGGGAGTAGTGAATGATGATGATGTTGATGATCATGATGATGTCGTTGATGGTGATGATTATGATGATGGCGACGACGACGGCGATGATGATGATGATGATGATGATGATGATGATGATGATGACGATTATGACGATGATGATGGCAATGATGACGACAATGATGAAGTTGTTGATGACGATGGCGATAACGACTACGGTTTGACTACGGTTTGATCACGATGGCAATAATAGGAATAGTGATGATTAGGATGCTGATGCAAATGCAATAAAGTTGTAAAACTACGGGCTTGGCTTACACAGACATCGACGACTGTGGAAGGCTTGGAACTCAAAATGACCGTGACTGGTCCTTGGCTAGTCCATTGGATATAGTGTTTGTTTCGGACCTCATTCAAGAGTGAGTTGGCTGACACAGGGACATTCAAGGAAAGTACTAGCTGGACTTGATGAGTTTGTCGTTTTCTCTCCGTTCAACTTCAAGCAGTGAACCATTGTCGTGCTGTTTGCGGAGGTACCCACAATGCTTTGCAGACCGATAGACCTGGTAGTTGCGCCTGCAGTCATGCTACCATAGCCCAAGTCAAAAGCAATCCCCCCGACTTTGGCTTGACAAATATGATTCATTGGTTGAACAGAGAGGATTGACATCCCAGATGGGTCCGGGTCATCACCAATGATGCCACGTGTTTGGACCGATAGACATCCCAACGGTTTGACCACAGGAACTGGTTGATGTGAACAGCCTGGGGTACAGGGTACCTACGACCGCTATGTTTCTGCGCGTCGAACCCCAAGGTTTTTCACGCACCACTCTCTGCGACAGCCAGTGAAATTGTCACCTGCGAAAAGTCACTCAAGTGATAAACATGAGGCTTTCAGCTTTGAAAACACAACACCTGGTGGAAACACCCGGCTGTCATTCCACAAACCCCAAGAGTTGTTGAAGACATCAGTGCTGCTGCGTCCTGCAAGGTGAGGTCCCTTAGTTAGCGAAGTTGGCCAACATAGCTAGGGTAACAACTAGTTATGGGAGACATAATCAAAGTTCAGTGGCTTATTGACCAACTTGTAATCATTCTAAACGATTCTGAACACTCGTGAACCATAGTTCAGTGGCTTATTGACCACCTCATATCTGGGGGCCCACCTTGTAGTTGTTGGTCGTTGTTGATCTGGCTGTGTCCCATCTCAGCTTGGCCTGAGACCAAAGACCTGAACTCTATGCGTGAAGAACATGACCAGGTGCCAGTGTGGGAGATCCAGACTTCCATCAACAGTTCAATGATGGGAATAGCCAGCAATCAGGGTTGATGATGGTTCATGATCCATTGGTTAATGGTTCCTGATGGTTGATGATGGGTGGTGATGCTTAATGGTGGTTAATCGTGGTTAATGATAATCAGCAATGATTAATGGTTGATGGTGAATGATCTGTTCATAAACCTCCACCAGTTGAACCAGCTCGCCGCTACCCTCCAGCATGGATGGGTTGATGAACCGCCAGCGTCAAAGGGAGCCTGGACTCACAGCGAAATGAAAATACACACCCTGTGATCATCTTAATCTTCTTCTTGTCCACATGGTGGTTTTTCAAGCCATAGGGGGCTCCAAAAATAGCTGGTTGATCATTATAAATGACTATTCATGGATGATTTGGGGGTACCCCTATGGCTTGAGAAACATCCACATCACTACCTTGCAGCTGACTGCCAGGCCCCAGGTTCTTGTTTCTCTTTGTGTCTCGTTAAAAATCAGGGTTTCTCCAGCAATGGGATGAACATCCATCAACTAGATCATTGGACGAACTGATTTGCCGGGTACGGTGTTTTTCCAGCCTACCTCTACGTTGGTTCTCAATGAGAGGCTGCAGTGCTACCAACCAGTGAAGAATGAGTTACGATAACCTCCGGGCAATCACAACAAAAACATCATGACGAAAGTATCAAAACAACATAACGCTACAACCATCACCAACGAACCATTTTGCACTATGAAAGTGAGAACCGTGATGAAGCTTCAATGAACAGTAATGCTCAGTGGCATAGTAACTTGATAAATGCCCCAGAATAAAACAAGCAAAGCAGCTTCTTCCAACAATGACAATAAGCAATATCAGCAATGCTGATGAAGCCACTATGTAATTTTCCCGGGGTGTTGTTACCAACCAGTAGCAACAAGTAAGATGATAAGAACACAGAATCTCGTCCCACAGTGTGACTACCAGGTATTGTTCAACATGATGATATTACCAACGTGGCGGAAAGGCAATAAGTTGAATCCAACTATCAGACCTCGTGAGAACAACATTCACTACATGGCTATGGGTCAAGCAGTTAACCAACCAACTAATGGGGGATTTCCACCAAATAAATGGGGAAAACAATGGTTGCTAGGGGGGAACCAGGGGTATGGGGTTTTGACCCATAGCCACATTGCTGATACCAACGATTAAAAGTAATTATTGCCGACCGTTGCCAATGCAACATATTAACACTGACCACATCCAACTTCAGTAGTGATCAACTTGTTTTTACCGGGATAGGGAAGATGATAAACAATGTCACTATACTATAATCATGAACCCCCATCCAAAAAAAAACTGGAAAATCCCAAATATTGTCGCAGGATCATCTGAACTCCGTTGTGCCAGTCAGTCGTACGAAACCCATCTTATCACTAGTGATCATCATGGCTGTGGGTACCCTGGCTGTTCTCAGAAATGATCCAAGTGTTGGGATGGGTTCACTGCTCCCTATATGATTGATTCACTATCCAACAGTGATCATCTTCCAAGATTGCTATTCACATTCATCAATTTACCATTTTCATAAACCATCATTATCAACCATCATCATTAATCAGTGATTCACCATGGTTACGACCATGATTAACTCCATGATCAACCATGGTTACGACCATGATTAATCATGGTTACCACCATGATGAACCATGTTTAACCAGATCCATTCACATCTTATGAAACTTCACCGCAGGCGATCAGCAGCCTGGGCAGCTTGACGGAACTGGTGGCGAAGACCGCCACCGCCGGCATCCAGCGCAGCGAGGTGAGGGGGGCGCCTTGTGGTGACGCATGGGCCCCGTCATGCCGAAGAGCTGGGCTCAGGATGGTGAACAGGGGTGAAGATATGGTTGTTTCTCAAAATAGGGGTACCCCTAAATCATCCATTTGTAGTCATTTAGCAGCACTAAACCAACCATTTTGGGGGTACCCCCATTTTGAGAAACCACCATATGATGGTGAATGATGGTTAATGATGGTGAATGATGCTTCAGGACGGTTGATGATGGTTGGTCAAGACGCTGCTTGATGATGGCCAATGATCATTCATGGTTCACACTGCTGACAGTGATGATTGGATTGCTAATGATGAAGGATGGGAATGTAAGGCTTCATAAAGGCTAATGATGTCAAATTCCGATCAAGGAAGCTTAACGATGACGATTGATGTCCAGCGCGGATCAATAACGGTAATTGATGGTCAATCATGGTGAATGATGGTGAACAGAACGCTCCTTTGAAAACGGAGCGATTTGGAGCAACATACCAACGACTAATCAATCAGAAGGATTCCGAGAGCCAACAAGAGGCCAACAATAGTGGTTGCGGCTCACAAGCTCTTTAATGCTCCGGATAGGGTGGTTTGTAAACCAAACAAGCAGTCACATCTACCAGAAGTGGTAGTTAGACCAGTGCCCACAGAAGGCTGTGGATTTTTGTTGCTTTTTCGCTTTTTTGTTTGTTCCGTTGTTTTGTTTTTACAGGGTTGGGGTGGGTTGGGAATGGGGTGGGTTGGAATGTTAACGTTCACTTGCACTTCCTTCGTATTTTGTTGCTACGTGAGGGGATGGGGATGCTGGGGTGGGTTACTGACGTGAACTCGCACTTGCTTCGTACGTTTATCTGCGTTCAAGGAGACCGTAAGTTGGACGAACAATTGGTAGCGCTGACTTGTCCTTTTGCCCGGTGAAGGTTGCCAGGGTCTGTCGCACATAGACAGTTCTTGCAAGAACTTGGGAGTGCACTGAAGTATCAAGCGCTCTGAAAAAGATGCCCAAAACGATGCTGGCCAACATTTGAATGCAAGAGCATAAAAGATCATTGTCACATCGCAATTCTGTTGGGATTTAGACTATGCATCATTTCGTATATTAGGTGGCTTCTCAAAATAGGGGACCTCCAAATCATCCAGTCTTTTCACCATTTATAGTAATAAGCCAACCATTTTAGGGTCCCCATTTTTGAGAAACCACCAATATAGCTTCATTTTGCAAGATTGCAAATGGCGGTCCTGGTACCCTGGTGCGCTGGCTGTTCGCATCCCCAAGCCATGACCAGTCACTGGTCGATTCGCTGTTGGAATGTTGATCCGTCCATGAATTGATTGGTCAAGTCATTGACCCACAGCCAAATCACCTCTATATACAATGGCGGTAAAGTTTGTAAGGCCTAATGGTTCAATGTGGTTCGTTGCCGACCAATGACAGGTTTTTTCGTGCTCAATGATTGTGAATCATCAGCATTAATCATCCTGTTATTTGATCCTTCATCAATGATTTACCATCTGTTTCTGAGTTCATCACGGCCTATTTATGATTGCACTGGTGGTGGTGTATTAAGTGCTGGATCTACCATTTCCGACGGTAAAAGTGCCATCGATATCGCATGCTAAGCAGATGGCTATGTTGGCCTGGCTATGTTGGCCTCTCGGATGGACTCAGGTTGTTCACCTTTTTTGTCGTTGAGGCTGATCACAACCTGAAAGGGAGGCTTCTTGGGGATCATGAAAATGCATATGGCGAGTTGGGTCAATACTACTCAACCAACTAATGGGTGATAATATCCAACAAAATATAGGAAAACAACGGATAATGATGGGGACCTCATAGCCATGTATCACTTGAGTTGGCTGAGGAAGAGTCCCAGAACGGTTGTATTGGATTTTGTCTGGTACACCCATATGGCGGTCAAGGGCCACTTGTACCCCTTGCTGCTCACAGCCTTCAAATGACCGGACCAGTCGAACTGTTGGGATGTTTATCTACCCGTTTTTGGGTTCGTTGGTTGTGACCTCGCCAGATGATTTCTTCCCCTCACATTCCTTCCCAACTCAGAGAGCAATACTGACAATAAGTATGACACGGAACATCATCTTCATGACAGTGATTGTTGGTTCCACTTCTCATTGCTTTCTCCTATTGTTGATCAACATAAATCAAAATAAATCATCATCAATTGGGTCTAAAACGTCACTGAACTATCACCTTTTCTATGGTTGATCAACAGAAATCATCATGACTGAAAGTATAAATCATCATCAACATGACATTATCACCTATCAATTGGTTATAAATCATCACTAAAAAACACCATTTCTATAGGCCTTCTTGGCCATCAACCACCAGCCCCAGCCGACTGGGTGCCAGGAGCGTATGGCTGCCGACCTCACTGGAAAGCGCAGAGACTTTGAGTGTCTCGGACCGGGTTCTCCCCCGCCTGCGCCCTGCGATGGAGTGGCTCCTGGCGTCCTGGACCATGGTGGATTATCACCGGATGCCGTCAGAGCTAGGAGAACCAAGCATAATCTTCAAAACCATTCGGTATGTTGTTCATAAGGACGCTTGAAGATATGCTTGGAAAGATTATCGTATTCCAAAGCATGATCCTATTTCTTGACGCTTGAAGGAGAACCAAGCATCGGTATGCTTAAGCGTCAAGAAATTGGATAGTTGTTCACATCCCAGTGGAACCCTGTGGAACCAACTGCACAATTTAATAGCTATTGGCCAGCCAACAAACACAGCGGTACAGTAGTTCGGTCATTTGGAGGATGACTTCACAGCCTTTCGGGGTACGACCCAAAGTGACCCAGCCAGTATAGGAACCATTGGTCGATTCTGGGAGATTTATTCACCGGCATTGACCATCATTGACCATCATTCACATTCACCATCACCAACAGCTTCTTGATCATCCTAAGCCATCATCAGCCGATGATAAACCATCAGTGACCATCATTGACCATCATCATTAACCACTGTGTACCCTATTTGATTAACCATCAACTCACTAATTACGCAGCTTCTTAACCATCAATTCATGAATGAACCATCAGTCAGCAAGTTCTGATTCTGAGCCATCATTAACCATCATTACACAACCATATTACATAACCGTCATTATATAACCATCATTAAGCATAATTACATAACCACCATCATCAACCATCATCATCCCATCAGAAACCATCACAAACCATCATCATCCCATCAGAAACCATCCTTAACCATCATGAAGCAAGCAGCTTCTCAACCATAGTAACCCCTCTTGACCATCAACGATCCTTGTGCGTCCCAGGCGAGCCTTGGTCCACCACCGTGAACAGATGGAACGCGAAGCCAAGGCGGAACGGGCCCCATGTGGCCCTGCCATGGTGCGGTGATGTGCTTGGTGATACCATGGGACGGCGTCAACCATGAGCCCTCAAAGATGATCACACCAAGATTCGGGCAGCCTGTGGCCTTTGCACCAGGAACTGGTTTGAGATGTTTTGAGTCTCACCTAAGACTGGTCATACTTGGTGAATAGGCTTGACATCAGTTGCTAGACCATGGCTTTGCAACCTAAGGTTCACCTGGTGTCGTTGTGAGGCCATCATTTCGGAAGTGAAGAATCTGAGCCCAACTCTGATGGCCGCAGGCAGCGGGGTGCGTTGGGAGCGGGATGGCGACCAGCAGACCATGGGATTTTCACCACAGGGACCATGGGTGAGACATTGCCAAGCAGACCTGGTGTACACCTGGTGGGCTGCAAGGATGGGACAATTCGTGTGTTACGGATCGCAGCCAGGGGAGAGGCCTTGTTATTGATGTGCCTTCTTCACAAGCGCCAGGACGAGTTACTACTAGTGGCTTATCTACCGTGGAAGCGGTGGCCAAGCCCAACTTCCTGCACCACCGTGCTCATGAACCCACCTGGTGTACTCATGAAACATATTGGACAGAACCTGGTGTCACTGCGCCCATGGCTGGAGATATCTAAGAGCTGGCTCGGCTAGGCAGATGCGTAGGTCCACTTATGAGGCAACGAAATCAGGAAGTACAGCCTGCGATGGTTGAGACCTTTCTGATCGGCAATGGCTGATGATGATGATGATGATGGTGATGATGATGATGATGATGATGACGATGACGATGACGATGACGATGACGATGACGATGATGATGATGATGATGATGATGATGATGATGATGATGATTATTTTTGATAAGTGTTGATCAATAAAGAGAGCCCGGTCCAAAAACAAACAAAACGTAACAAGTGGTAGTGGATATTGATGAAGATGAAAGATGTCGATTCTTGTAATTATGAACGCAAAGTGTCATGACTATCGCGTCTTGGACGGTCCCCAACCAAGCGGCAGTCAAATGTGAAGAGTTTTGCTGTATCCGGTGGTATGCCGATCCATGATAGTCCAAACGGTGAATTGCAATTACAAAGTGATGCCCTCCAGTCAAAAGTTGCGAACAATAAATCCTGGTGGAATAATGACATCCAACAATCATAGGGATGGAAGCAATGACAGCCAAGAACACGAAGAATGCTGGTTGGTAATGTGGCAGTGGGTCAAAACCATGTACCCCTGGTTCCCCATCAGTAACCATTGTTTTCCCTATAGTTTTGTTGGTTATTAATCCCCATTAGTTGATGGTTAACTGCTTGACCGCCATGTTGCAGTGGTGGATCAGCAGTGCTGAGCTACTGAGGTGGCTGCCAAGTTACCCAGCCCAGAATCCAAGTGGCCACCCTGGCTGTGGAGTCCAGCCCCACGGCCATCCCAAACGCCCACGGGGAGAACTCACATCCCGGTCCCAACGAAGCGAGGGACGCCGGAAGCTGTGCTTCCGGGGACGTTCTCGTCTTCCGGGACGTGTCTGTTGTGTTGACTATGGTGATTTTTTCTGCCATCCTATGGTTATTATATCATCTTGGGAGTGTTTACGAAGTTTTTTTTTCCTTGGCATTGATATGATTGATATGGATTCTTTCAATCCATCCCATCAATACTTCTTGGTCATCTATGTTCGGGATCACTGATTGTGATACGCTCACCACCTATTGATTGGTCATCCATATTTAACTCTTAGGGTATAGATGACCTATTTGTGTTGTATATACACCTATTCGCTTATTGATATTATTCACCTATGCATTGATAGATCCGAATTTTTGTATTGAACTGTTAGGGTACAGATACGCCTATTGATACACACCTATATGGCTGTTTCTCAAAATAGGGGTACCCCCCAAATCATCCATCAATAATCATTTATAGTAATAAACCAACCATTTTTATGGGTCCCCCCATGGCTTGAGAAACCAGGCTGTTTTCCCTATAGTTTTGATGGTCATTATCCCCCATTGGTTGGTTGGTTAACTGCTTGACCCATAGTCACCCCGCCAGCCACCGGTACCGCTAGGCCTTGGAGGCGGCCAGGCGCCGGCCCGGTGGTGCCACTGTCGAAAACTGCGGTTGGTGTTGTAGGGTTTGATAGGGTTGATAACCAGTAATTAATGAGTCATGATAGGTAATAGGGGATGATAAAAGGTAGATGAATAATAGGTAATTGATAATCAGGAATTGATGATAACCATAATAGGGGATAATAGGTAGATGAACACCAACAATCCGGGTTGTTTGATGTTTCATAATGGGGAGCAGTCATTCACATTGATTGCTTAAACAACGACTGGTTGGTGGTTTGATTGGCGCATATTTCCTAAATGTAATCATGAACAAATGGTTGGTTGACTTGAGCATATTTTTCATCGTGGGTGGTTCAACCACCAACCAGATTGAGTGTTACTGTATCGTTCGCCAATTGTATCAGTCACCAATTGTATCATCAACTCTTATCATCAACAGATCTTTTTTCACCACTGTTATCATCCACTGTTCTCATCCACCATCAATCTGATCATATCCATCAATCATCAGCTGTTATCATCCACCAATCTGAAGCAACCAATATCAACCATGGCCGGTGGCTCTAAAGGCCCTGGCTCGGCTCGCCCCAGGACGTGGGTGATGACCGCATGGAGGTGGGGGTGTCGTTGTGGAGGGTGGCGGGAGTTGAGACTTGAAATTGTAAAGAATTACACAACGATTAACAACGTTTAATATAATTTTTGCATTAACCATTGAGAACTGTTAATTAAGAATTGTTTTTGAGAATTGCCACCTTTGAATAGACTTTTTAAGAATTGTAATGAACAATTTCAAGTTGTGTTTAACAATGTTTCTTAACGCTGGTTGACAATTCTCAACAACCTGGTTTAACCATTCTCAATTGACCGTAGACATTGTGAACCCTGGTTGTTGAGAATGGTCAAGACACTGTTTAGCGATGGTTCATAGTTGACCACCTTTTGGTTGTGAAGTAGTTATTACCAACCTTTGCTGGCTTATTGTTGAACCTTGGTTGTTAATAGTGTTTAAAGGTTTCATTGTTGATAATCAATGATTGTCAATTTTGGTTTCTCTGGTGGAATATAATTAGCAACCAACAATGATGTGTCCATTCCGATCAGAGACACAAGGGACAAATCTAGGACTATGATAGAATATTACCTGATCTATATTACTAAGATAGTCCTTCAAGATATATAGTCCAACAACTATTGTAGATCTAGGACTATGATAGACTATTAATACTATTATAGTTGTTATAACTATCATATGATAACTATTATCATAACTATTATCATAACTATTATTACAACTATTATCACTATGATAGATTCGCAACAATGCTGGTTTGCTGCTTGTTTCGCCGGGAGCTCTTTGTTTGGACGAGGCCAGTGCCGTTGGGGTTGCCTCTTGCGGTTGGTCACGAGTTGGTGCTTGTTTCTTGGTGGTTGCTGTTGGTGTTCACTCTTCTTGTTGATTGTTGTTGTTACTAGCTTGAACTAGTTGATTGTTGTTTCTTGTTGGTCATTCTTCTTGTTACAGTACTAGTAACCAACACTTGGTTGTTTATTGCTGGGATCACTATTTAGCTTGAAGTAGCTACGGTCGCTTGTTTGCAAGCCTGGTTCTCACCACTCCTTTTCGAGTGACCTTCAGTGACAGCACTGGGGCACAAACCAACTGGTTACTTGGAACATCATTCCAGCTACACACTGGGTTATCAACCTAATGGAACATGGAATGACTATCGACCTAGTGGAATATGTAATGACCATAGGAAAACTAAGGCCGTCCAACGAGAAGAACCCAGTTGATTCCAAACCTAGCCGCTGAATGTGGTGACGATCTGCCATTGGATAGACGCAATATGTGGATGATTACTTCATCTCACCTGCAATCAAAGGTTGTTGTTGCTCACCTAGCACGGATAAACACCATATGGATCCATATGGGTACAAGCGACCAGCAGCCAACAACAGTTCGTGATTTGAAACAGTCTTATCCTTTCCATTCTAGGCCGGAGTATTTTGTGATGTCAAAATTTCTGAACTTCTATAAATTGTCGATTCTAGCAGGACTCGGGTAGGGTTGAACACGTCTTGTGTGGCTGCCATATATCGGAATTCTCAAGTCGATGCTGAACTTCGAATATTGCAGCTTTGCCGGCAAGAAATCATGTGGCCGCAGGATTTTTGGCTCGAGGATTTTCTGGGATTTTCAGTAGGCAACAGCGTTGAAGATGAGCTGTTGCGTCCCCGACAACATTGAAGAGAACGCCGTGGAGATCAAGCACGTCAACGAGATCAATGTCATTGAGGCGTCCCACTTGCTGGGATGTCCTGTTGCTACCTGTGCTTCGCATCATGGGTGTGCTTTGGGTGGTTGGTTAGACAAACTGATACTGCTTATATAGATTGTTAGCATGCATCCACTGGTGTTCTTGTATTTTTGAACACAGCCAAATTCGCTTGGGATGACATTAATCGGAGATCGGTGAAAATAACCGCCCCAAACTTGACATAAATGGCCAGATAGGACTGGTGATTTCCCTTGATAGGATCATTGACATCTGGATCTCCCATCAGTATGTGATTTGTTCGGCCTGACATTTTGTGAAACTGCCACCATTTGCGCCTCTCGAAAACCTCACGAAGCCACCATCCCCTAATCAGCCCAATTTTACCAGTTGTTTCTCCAGGATTCTGATCAGATTTATCGTATTCTAAATAGGCTTGAAACTTGCAATCCCAACGAATGCATGGTGCTCGCCAGTTCAGTTTGGTAGCCAGGCTGAATCCACTGCACTGTATCACCATTCTCAGTATATCCATCATTACGAGCATTGCTTTATCGCAATTAAACCAACCACCCGCTTCAGGAATTCCTTTGTCACTGCTGGTTGTCATTCACTATGAGCCATGATTACGAACCACCCATTTGAAACCAGCAAACGGAGGTTGTCATGGTTATAATTCCCTTGTGTTTGATCATTCACTGTTATCGTCCGTTATCAGCAATCATCACTGACTATATAGTTGATCATGCCTTTGGTGGTTCCTCAAAATAGGGGTACCCCCAAATCATCCAATATCAACCATCTACAGAAAGTAACAAAAGCGTTTTTAGGGGTCCCCCATTTTGAGAAACCACCATACTGATAACCAGTGTGCATGATGAGTATAATGGTTCATATCAACCATAAAAAGTTTTCATTCATATGCACTTGTCCTAAAATGGTTTGCCACCAGAAATCATAGTTTCCCCATGAATCCCGATGATTAGTCGGTACCACCATTGATTGACAAACCCAAACTAACGATTATTATTATGATCTGCTGAAGAGTGATCAGTGGTCCTTTCTGCCCAGTCGTCACTCCTGAACCTGTATGAACCTGTTCGGGTTCCCGACGTGGGATGGTTCCCACTACCCCTCATGACTTCGACCGACTCCCCCAATGACTTCCTTCACCCAGAAACGTTTTCATCACGCGGAAAATTTGGTGCGTTGGTTCAAGCCGGCGATGGCCGAGCAACCAAGCTGGTTCAATGACAAGCAACAAAGGCGGGGGATTTTTTGTTTAGCTCATGACAACCAAAAATAACAGGTGACAAGCAACTTGTTTTGACAAGCAACTATGGTTTTTGACAACAATCTAAGTTTAGCTCCTTTTCAAAACAAAGTTGATTTGGAACAATGATGGAAATGCTTAACAAGCAACAATAATGGGTGATGATGATTCATGATGATCAATCATTATGAATCACTATCCATCATCACTCACCATTGGTCATCACCATAGGTCATGATCATTTTCCGTGTTTAGTAATCATTCTTATTTCGCGTCAGTTGGCAATCATCATTATTTGGCAGATTCTCAAAGTAGTGGCCCCCCAAAATGGTTTGTTTATTGTAAAAAAGGGTCAAGATTGGATGATCACTAGGGGTACCCGTATGACTTGAGCAGCATCATTGTCCATCAACACTAGCAACTCCCAGCTCCGGATTGCTGACAATGTAGCCCAGAAATGAGTTGCATTCTGCTGCTTGGGATATCAATCAACACTCATCAAAAACCAATGATCATACCATGGTCAATATACTGATCAACATGCTTAATTAATAATGATGATCAACGGGATTACTGGTCAACATACTTTATGATAAACATATCAATATCAATACCCCTCATTTATCATCACCATGTTGATCATTAACCATTATTTCGTATCATAACCCATCAGCACAATGATCAACCAGCCACACCAGCCCTACACGCCTACCAGCCGTGATTTCACCCTCAGTGGAACCATCATTTTCCATCCTTTGAATAATAAAGCATGTTTTGAATGATGAAATAGGTATTGAATGATAAAAAGCATGGAATCAGCTATACTTATCCTCCATCAGTTTCCACACCATCCCTCGCGGCCCAAACTTCTTACCCGCCGCGGATGCCGTTTCCAACAGGAGGCAGCTCGTAAGGCTGAGAATGAGAAAGCGCAGTCTCCCCCGCAGCCGGAAACGGAGGCGGTGCCCGAGGACAGGGGAACCATCGCTTGCAGCTGCGGCTGGAGAGTTGTGGTTGGGGAGTGAGCTACAAGGAGAGTTCCAACCGCAGGAAGTGGAGAAGTGGCTGTTGGTTGATGGTGTTTGTTGGTTGTCATTTTGAATGATGGTCCACTGGGAGAGGAGTAATGATGGTCATGTTGCATGTAATCATGACATGCTTAAATCCTTGATAGTTGTTGTTGATGGTAATGGCTGATGGCTAATTGATGGTGGTTAACAAGTTTGTCATTGACAATGGTCAATCATGGTTCAGAATTGTTGACAATTGCTAGTTTTTAATGATAATCGGTTGGAAAACGCCAATGATTCTGAATTATTGGTTATGTTACATTATTAGATTATTGAAAGTAATCACGTGTTGTAAGATGTTGCAAGCGTGGCATTGTTAAGGAAGGAATAACACATAGCAAACGATTGTCAATTATGGCTAATATAACACTGGACTGCGGTTAAAGAACCATTGGAACGCTGGTTAGAGCTAATTCGGGTGTTTTGGAATACACTTTGATACAGTTTATTGTGATGGTTCATGATAACGATAAACATTGCGCTTGAGAATCATGATAATGGTCAACAGTGGTTCACAATGACAGACCCAACACAGTCATTCACAGTCATTGCAGCACCATTATATGTAGAAAATACCAGCAACGATCAGTAAAGTCTAGTGGTGTATCACCAGTTCTAGGTAAGAGATACATACACATGTAGATACGTATACATGCATATATGCACACACACACACAGATACATACCTGTATCGATTTTGATTTCTCCACCCCATCCATGGTCCAAGAAAGCTATCCCTACTGAACTTGTAAGGCCCCAAGTGGAATCTTCGCAGCGCAACGCACCTCCATTTCAAATTGAATGATTGAGATGGTACTACGGCTGGACTGATTCTGGTTGGTATGGGCCTAGTTAATAGACCAACCACTGGGCTAAAGTAACGACCTTCCCGAAGAATGGCCCAACAACTCCCCATTTCCAATGGACCACCAGGCATGTCGTTGTCATAGCTTGCTATCCTCGGCGAGAAAGCCTTGTAGTCCAGCACTGCCACGCTGACCAGTACTGGTCACCATCCAGGAAGATGACATGCCCATGGTTGAACTGAAGAAGGAGTCTTTAGAGGTGCCTGACACTCCGGGGGGGACAGTCAACGGTCGCAGTGATTGACCACCATGCCATCATGGTCAACCATGGTTAATCTCGGCAATGGTTGCAACCATGGTTCGTGATGGTTACTTGTTTGGGTGATAAATCCACCTGGTTTATAGGCTTTGTTCCACCTCACGAAATGGATTCCGCTATCCCAGCAGGTATTGGGATTCAAGATGGTTTGAGGCTTTTGACACTGATCGATTCTCCATTTTTAGCTTGTTTGCACACGTCCAGAATTGGGCCGATTTAGTGTCAGGATAGATATTCAGTAGGCATCTACAACTCAACGCCACACGCATGCACAAACCACGGCACAATACCTTGGACACGTATCGTCCTCGTCCTTGTCCTCCTCCACATCGTCGTCTTCATCGCTGCAATTGTGCATGTGGTCGTGTTCAGGGTCATGGTCGTCGCTGTTGGTTGCGGTCCCGGTTTTTAGTACCTTTGTTGTCGTTGTTGGTTTCGTTGCGGTGGTGCTGCGGTTGTCAGGCCATCTGGCTTTCACCAGATCTTTTCAATTCTGCCTGTCCAGGAGACCAAGAAGGAAAGACCTAAAATAGCTTCCTTCTGCAAGCTCTTTTCCATGATGGATTGCAAGGAGTCGGTTTCCGTGGAGCGACGGTGAGTCACCACATCAATCCAATGCTGAGAAGACCAGATGGCTCTGTTTTTTGATGCTTAGAGGCCTACCACGAAGTGTTTTACCCACACAGATGATAAGGAAATTGCCCATGGATTCGACATCATCATGGTCACTGCCTTTATCATGGCCACTTGAGTCACTATCCTGACTCAGCATTCTGCACCTCAACCAATATCAAGCACACTTGAGCATTCTTAGTAATTATCACCCACTATGATCTGTTATTAAGCATTGTCGGTGGAACTGGTTGGTGGTTTCCAACATTTTTTATTTTCCCACAAGTATTTCCTAGTGCTGGTTCAACCAGCAAGCAGTTAAGCATTGTTTGCTCATCAATCTTTGGTGTCCGTCAGGGCGAGGGACGATGATGGGTATGTCACTGGTGATGAATATCTCTGTAGGCTATATTTTCATTCATGTACCACAAGCCAAAAAGCACCACTTTCTATATCTTACTGTAGTGTTTGGTCCTTAGTGTAGTTATTGTATCTGATTTTTTCGTATACTTCGAACATCATTGGTCTGGTACTGATAATGATGGTATTGGTGATTGGTATTCTCTTATTGTTGGTATTGACTATTACACTCTGGCTACTGTATATTTATTAATAACGACAACCAATAACTAATGGCCAATAAGCAGTAGCTAATATTTCCATGGTACAACAATGCTGCAAGTGCAACCAGATCCCTCAGCAGGGCCACTAAGATGGTCTCACCAAGCCTGTGGATGCTCCACTTCTGCACATGTTGTGCTTGCACTGGCAGTTATCCTGGAATACTTTTAGGTGAAAGGCAGAGGTACATTTGGAGGCTGTTCGAAAGATGAAGTGCCTGTCAAACTTATAGTTGTATCTATAGCTATACTCAGATTGGCACTTCTGACCACTTCTGACCACTTCTGATAGTGTATGGGCATTCTTGCAATCATAGTCATAGTCATGATTGTGCTGATAGTTGTATCCTGATAAGATTGTCGTTCTAGTTTCCTAGCGGTTGTACTATTGTGGCTATGATCTTCATACCATGCGGTGATACATGGCGCCCCAGTGATATGCAGTCAACCAATCTAACTTACCTTGACTAGATCAACTTCCTTAGCCCGGATTTGATATTTGATATCCCCAATTCGATACCAAGAGTTTTGTTGAGTATTGTTAGTACAGTTCACCACCATGAACCAATCATTAAAGGTCGCTAGTAATCAATTCACCATTGAGTAGCGTTCTCATCAGTAGTAGTCAGTTTCCCCATGGTGGGCTGAATGACCATAGATGTGGAAAACACCCATGTTTGGGTTTGCTATTTGACATCGTGGTTCTCCATATCAAACGACCAATGTTTACCCATGGTGCCAGGTGAGCCCGAGTTATAAGTTGGTCTAGATTCGCTATTTGACGAGCGAGTTATATTTACTGTACCTGGTGGTCACCCTAGTTGCAAATCAGTGCATCGCTAACCGGGGTAACTACCAGTTGCTTATGACTAGGTGAACTAGTAGCCATCATTCTTAGTCAATCATAAGTAGGTTAACCACCACAAGCCAATCCTCAGTTGGTCTATGACTAGGTGAAGTACCGCTATTACAATGGCTATGTGCTACCAAGTTGGTGGTCTACCAACTGCTTAGCAAACTAGGTAAGTGGTGAACTGCTAGCACTATGGCTATCACTGTGGTTGCCAAACTCGGTTTATCACTGGTTCACTGCTACAACTGAACGAACTATGGCTAGTTAATTGTTAATATATAGCATAATACAGCCATAGTTGATCACCCATACCTATGGTGAACTATAGTCATACTATAGCCATAGTTAATCACCTATAGCCATGGTTAATCACCATAGTTATAGCATAATATACCCAGCCGTGTTTAATCACCTATACCCATACTATGGCTACTACTGTTGTGAATGATGGACCATCAATGACCTACAACCATAGTTAATCACCTATACCCATACCAAATCACAGCTTAACTATGTCGAACTCTGCTACGACCTCCAGATTTCGCGGCGCCACCAGGAGACGGTGATTTTGATCGTCGGAATCCTGGGAGCCATCGGCAACGGCATCTCCCAGCCCTTGTTGTGCATCGTCTTCGGAGATTTGATCGACTCCATGGGCGGCTCAGCACCGGGGGAGGTGGTCAATGCGGGTGGTGTCGCGGGGATTGGTTTTCACCAAGAATCATGAAAGATGGTCAACAAGCTGGTGTAGATGCTGGTTTGGAGTGGTGTTTTTCAACAAGGCGATGAAGAATGGTTGATAACCGCTGCTGTGGTTGACAACGATTGAAGTTGACCATGATGCACTTAAATGATGGTTAAAGTTAAAGGAATCATCGGGATCCATGGTTGTGAATGTTGGTTGATGATGGCTCATGGACTGAAGTGGTGACTTCATGATATGTTGGATTGATGGCTAGTCATTGCTAATCACTGGTGATTAATTGGCTATCAATGGTTATTCTGTGTTGATGGCAGTTATTTGTGCTCAACAACTGAGTTTTTTTTGATTATGGTAGCTTATTTGCGATTCATGATGCTTTCTGAATCCATTTCAATAGTCGGTCGGTTAATTGATAGATGACGATCGTATTCCAGCCAAACGGTGAACTGATGTTCAGCTTTCGTTTCATGTTGGTGATTTCCGCCAGTCGCCAATCATGGTGGTAGAATATCAGGGATATCAGAAACGCACTACAAATGCAAAGATGACCACCCGTTTCCGGCAAGTCTATGACTACAGCAGTTGGGGACCTAACAGTTATGGTGGAGCCCATTGGACGCTCCGAAGGCCAAGTTCTAAGTGGGGGACACCGCATTGAGAGGGGGTGATGCCAATTGCATCTGGGTAGATCCGAAGTCACCATCCCCCAAAATGCATCGCTTAACCAGATGATTTCCGTGTAAAGATAGTGCCCATATACATAAATACGCTCTGGTAACCCCTTTGCGTGGAATATCCACCATAGAAAAATCGCCGGTTTACCAATACAAAATTCTGGTTGGTGGTTTCAAACATTTCTTATTTACCTATTATTTACCAATGATTGGTTGGTTGACTTGCGCATATTTTTCATGACGGGCTGGTCCAACGACCCGATGGTGATTAGCTTAGACCCAGGTTTGGGACTACCACTGCTGAGGCCTCTCAATGCCCGACAATGCCGGTATGGACACTTGGCCTCTGCCAGAGTTGGGCGACGCGTTGGCCGCGAGCGTTTGGTGAGTTTGGTGAGTTGCGCTACTGGGTCGGTTGAAGCGCAGGACATACGCGCCATGGCGCACCTAGAGTCTCGGGTTGATGCAAGCTGAAGCACTTGAACCAGACTATTGAAACGGATTGATGCAATCTCAATATTGATTATTGATTATAGTGCTGAATGCTCGTGATTATTCACAATCATGAAACAGATTGTCACATTTCATAAACCAGCTAATGGAAGAACCATTGTGAAGCAGGGTGTTTGACATCCTCAGCCAGCTTGTTACCAATTACGAAACAGCTTAATCGGCTTAATGATCATCATTGACCGGCTTATAAATCCATGTCAATCAGCTTACGTATCACAATTAGCCAGCTTATTGAACACCATCAACCAGCTTATGAAGCACACATTGACGAGTTTATCAACTACAATTATAAGCCGTCACTATCATTGGCCACTGTTTCCATGATCCTGCAGTCTCAAGGATGGCAGGTGGCGCAAGTTTTGTTTTATCAAGCTAAGACTGCCAGCATATCCCTGTGATTCAAGAATGCTTAAGCCGTGTACGCTTGGCATACCCCATAGACCCCCTAGCCTACATTTGCGGGTCTGGTGACAGGTGATTTGGTGCTGGTGATTGAAATCATGTTTTTTTTCCAAGACAAAAGCTGCTGTTTCTGATTTCTGATTGAACACGTGGTTTTAGTCACTTCATGGTGGAGATTAACTACGCCGACCAATGGTGAATGGTGGTTCCTGGTTGACAATAAGTGAACCAATTAGCAAACAATGGTTGCTGCAGTCGGCCCAAATGATGCCTTTAAATAACAAGAGGGTCATCACATTCAACAATATCAAAGTAGTTAGTTGATAAGTAGTCAGGCCCACGAAGTGTGAATAGCTACGATTAGGCAACAACCATACTAGGAACCAGGCGAAGGGCATCGCTTTCAGGACTAAAATGGTGTCTATCAAGCTGATGGGGCAAGGATCAATAGTCAAAGTTGCGTCGTATTGGGACTGTCTTCTTTTGGTGGACAGTAGTATCAGATTCATGAATAGTGTACCGTGTCATTTCGTCTCGTATGATGTTATACCATGTCGTAAAATATCATGCTGGATAGCAACGTTCATATCTGACCGGATATTGGCCGTATGTGAAGTTTTAAAGATACAGTACGCAGGAACGAAAATGGGTTGGGTGACACGGGCCCTGGTTTCGGACCCACCCAAGAAAGATAGAGAACCCAGGGCATCCATGGCTGTTGGTGAATGTCGGTGAGTGTTGTTGGTTGTAGCTATATACTACTTCAGTGGGAATATAGCAATCGCTTGTTGTTGAGTTTATTTCAACACATATCCAAACAATTGTCGCTCCTCATTGGTTTTTGTTGACAGGCCTATTAATTGCATGATTCACTGTGGTCAATTGGCTTCAACCGGCTTGCTCACCATCATGAATCAGATCATGAATCATTATAAACCTGCTTATGAGCCGCTATACAGTAGCCTACTCACCATCAACCCATAGCAAACATCCTTCACCGGCTTTTTGACCATTCGACCACCATTGGCAGGCATATTCGCCATAACCATCGATCGCCCTTTGTCACCATCAATTTTCTATACCATTATCAATCGTCATATCGAACTGGTTAATGGTTTCAAACATTGTTTCTTTCCCCTAGTGCTCCCAAATGGTTGGTTGGTGACTTGCGCGTATTTTTCATGACGTGGCGGTTCAACCACCAGCGAAGCTTGCTGAAGCACAAGAACTCACCATCATTGGCCATCATTCACCCACTGATTGGTCACCAACAAGCATCACAATTGGCCCAGCACGGTGCGGTTGGTCACGCAACAACGCCGCACCGCACCGTTCGATCGAAAAGGACATGTCTGCCGAAGCCATGGCACAGATCGAGCAGCAGGTGCGTTCGACGAGTGGTTGCTGCAGGGGCAGGAGGTGAAGAGCTTGCTGGTTGGTGGATTTAAACATGGATAGCGGTTGATAAAAGCCGAGATAATAAGCAACAAATAGATAGATACAATTGTGGTGAAACAGCTACTTGGTTGGCGGCTTGGTTGACATTTTTTTATTTTCACTAGTAACTATTAACAAATGGTTGGTTGACAAGCATATTTTTCATATAGGTTGAAACCACCAACCAGCTTGATGAGGGAACCGGGTCGCGTGTGCACGTGACTTCTGGGTCGCCTGTGCAAGTGAGAGAGTGTTGTGAAGGGTAAAATGTGGAACGTGTCGCAAAATCTGTCCAAGCCTGGCATGTCTGATCTGGGTCGCCTGTGCACGTCCAAGACTGTGGTGCACATGTTGTGTTCTTTAGAGTGTTGGAGGTTTCCAGGTCTTCCATCACTAAAGCTTCTGTCTGCGAAGTGAAAGTAGGACATGCTGAGTGGAGTACTTCGATTCCACCCCGCCCCATCCCCCATGTGCATGATTGACCTTGTGGGCGGGGGTCGCTTTCGTGTGGCAGGCGTGGCAGTCTGTGTGAATCGTGTGCGCCGGTGACCTTCTTGGAGCCTCCCCCTGTGCGTGTGCGCCGTTGACCCTCGAGTCGTGTGCGCAGATGACCCCTTTCCCACAGATGGAGTATTCAATTGACCACAAATATTTTTCAAGATTATGTACCGTAGCAGGGTTTCATGGTTTATTGCCATCAATGAAATGGGAAACCCTGAAGGGTTTCAATGATGGAGTATTCAATTATAGATAATCATACCCTCATTTTTGAAATTTCAAGCTGGTTATTTGGAATCATAGATTAGATAATCAATTTCAATCTTCAATGATAAATAAATTTTAGATGATTTCAAGGGATAATCATGGACGATTTTTGAAAATTGTACATACTCTCTAGTAGTCATTGACCTGGAAGCTAGAGTCATATTTTTTTCGGAGTAAATTGGCTGTTTTGATGGTGGAGTGCAACCAGGCAACCAGGCAACCAGGTTGGTGAGAGCAAGAGTAGACCAAAGCCATCCAGAATGGGATAGACATGGATATAGCGTGATTATTCCACTATCAACCATTCAACCGTTGCAATTCTTAATTGGCAGCAACTGCCAAGGAGTTGGATTGAACAAGAAACTGTAATTATTGGCCATGCATTGACTCCAATAATTGTTGGCAATTCACGATCACGGTCAACATTTGATTCATGGGTTATTTGAAATCCAATCATCAGGCTTTCGGTCATTAAATATCACCCCTCCTGGTAAATCAGCAGCTGAACGAGATCTATTTTGAATTTACACGTTAGTGCATATCAACAAACAAGTGATTACAATTTCAGCATTGCTGAGCATGATTCCCCATTGCCAATGCTCATCAATCATGCTGCATGACCAACATTAGCGGTTTCTAACGACTACCAACCAGTGCGAAGCATTCATGTGGCAACCACTGGAAAGTCCGCGGAATTCAATGGAAAGGCTGACTTCCAGAGTGGATGCCTTGGCTTGTAGACCATATGGCACACCGAAGCGCGATAGGAGCCACTGCTGGCACATAGATGTGGGTCCCGGGAGGATGGGGAGCCAGACACCTCGGTGACAATTGCTTTCGCGGGCTGGATTTCCCGAGGAAAAGTGTTCTCGTCGGTTCAGGAATGTCCGTGACATTTGGTTCCCGACATCTAGTATATGCTGTGTATAATTCACAGGTAAATATAGGTAAACATGGCTAAATACAGGTTTATTTTCACGTAGTGCACTTATACATGTTCATGTGCTCAAAATCTCGTGGCAGTGTGGCACTGTCGGAAGGCCATGGATTCCATGATGGGCAAGATGGTCCTTGGGACGCAAAGAAACGGGTGCTGCTCCGTCCCAGCAATGTCCAGGGGTTGAGGTGTATAGGGTAAGTACCAGTTATAGTGAATAGAATCCGATAGAACTGGATCTGTTGGCGGTGCTGGATTTACAAACTAAGAAATTGGACGTGTATCAAACATTGATGGGCCACATCATGAAGCTGTTGATGATCATGGAGGGTTCTAACCATATCGCTGATTTTGGCGCAACCAACGGCACTTTGCGACAAGTGGTGAGTCCAGTGGAGAGTGCAGTAGTCAGCAGTTGGATGACGATGTTGTAATATGCACGGTGTAGCCCCTAGATGGTCATCTCTCCATTTTTTCCTGACAGTCAGGCTAGAGTAAAACCATTTTTTGTATCCGCTTTTAACTTACCTGCCACGTAATTTGGACTATCACTGTTGCTAATCATCATCATCATCATCATCATCATCATCATCATCATCATCATCATCATCATCATCATCATCATCATCATCATCATCATCATCATCATCAT
>VSDK01027583.1:49668-72987 GCA_009767595.1 Symbiodinium kawagutii
GCATCTTGTACTTCGACATCGTGATTCATCAGGATCTCTGGAGGGCCGAAATCGTCACCAACATGTTTCGAAGGCTCAGACATCAAGCGGCAAAGGCCACGTAAAAGATTCATGTTTGGAGCATTTGCAGCGGTCATGCGAATAAAGCGGTGATTCATGGACATGCGATCTACAACTATTTCAGGGTTGGCAGGCCTTGGGTGAACAGTCATCATTCCTCACACTAGAATACTAAACATGACAACATTTTGGCTCAAGGGCACTTGATCCAAACTGGCTTGATCCAAACTGTCATTGATCCAAACTGACCAGGGGCACGTCTACCCTCAAGACATCAGGGTGAAAGGTGTCTAGCCTGTAGGCTTTCCCAATGCAGTCATCCTGTGGACATTCTGTCTAGGTTATCGCACTTCACTGGTTGAAGAGAAAAACGTGCATCACAGCGGTAACTGTGAAGCTTAGATGTCTAGTGAAGAAATGAAAATGGAATCAACATGCATCCGACTCTGGCAGAGGCGGGGTTAATTCCAAAATCATGGTGAAACCAAAGATTTGAGCCCAGGTTCATATGATCAAAAATCTCAAACAAACCCAGTCATTTGTTGGGTCAATATCGTAAAAACATGCAATATCCCCAACAAGTTGGCTAATCATAAGCACATAAGAAGCACATAATCCAATAGTAACTCCATATCATAAGCACCACATAAGAAGCACATAACAAGCACCGTGGGGGTACCAACTCCTGGCGCAGGACGTGACCTGGTTCGACCTGAAGGAAGTGGCCGCGTTGCCTGCCGAGATCAACGATGATCTTGAGACGCTCGGTGGACCTGGTGGAGGCCTGTGACTGACTCAACCGCCATCAGAAGGTACCCAGGTGATCGTTAAGCATTGGTTATTAATGGATAAGCATTGGTTATCATAGGTAATCATTATCAATTACTGTACCTTTAATGATTAACATCTACTATATATCCATTAAGCATGGTATGATTAAGCATGATAATAGATGATAATTAATGGATGATCATAGATGTCAATCCATTAACGATTATCTATTGTCATCACTGGCTGGTGGTTTGATTCACATTTTGATTTTCCCGAGTCATTAACAAATGGTTGGTTGACTCATATTTTTCATGGGGGTGGTTCAACCACCAACCAGTTAAGCATTGGTCATTCGTTGTTGGCCATGATGCAATAATATGGGTGTTTCTCAAGCCATAGTGGATCTCGTACAGCTAGTTGATGAGTCAATTATAGTAATAGACCAAGCAGTTTTGGGGGTCCCATATGGCTTGAGAAACACCCGTTTGCTTCAACCATTTTTGTATCATGGTCGTCATCAACCATCATACTTTCCTGGTGCTTCATCCGTTGGCAGTGTGAAACTGAGCCAGGGTCAGCCATTGTCATTGATTCCCTAAGGGGTCCTTGCAATGTTTGCCATCATCCCAACTTGGATGAAACATAACAGGCACTGTTGCGACAACAAAATGCTTGGGTAATGGTAAACACAACAGTGCCATCCAGCAATGCCATCAAAGCCATCCAAAAATGCGATGAATCAGAAACAATCCGACCACCAACAGCACTGTGGGAACGGCACCCTGCAAGCAAGGGTGCAAATCCATTACATCAAGCATCATCAGCTACCATCAACCATGCTTAACAATTACCTAACAATTCCCTGACCCTCAGAGGAATTACTGTAAGAATCAGTTAACCGTTAAGCTGTCCAGTATTGTTGATGACTGTAAATACCATCATTAACCAGTCGCATGGACCCTTTTAGTTGGTTCCGCTTGGTCCTAGTTGGTCATTAACCTCAACCAAGCTTTGGCTACTAAATGCCCCCATTGCAACAGCATTAATCATTTCCAGTCAAAATTTAACCACTCTGATCGTGGGTTGCTGGATCATCTACTAGGGGTACAACTGACCACCATTATTGACGATTACAAACCATCAACTGCAACACTCATCACCAGTGCCATTGACCATCATTGCTGATCACCCATATTTTCTAGTTCCTGTGAACGAACCATCAATTCGCCATTCAACCGCCATCATCATAAGGTACCCAGGTAATGGTTGAGCATGGGTTTTTCATTGTTAACCATCATTGGTCGAGTTCAATAGCCGTTGTTGCTTATGCTTAATCATGCTCAATCCATGGTTGGTCATCGTTGACGGGCAATCAACAATGGTGAAGCAAGGTCAAACACAGGTGCTTGCGGTTGCTCACTGCTCTCACCATCGAATTTCTGCCTCAACTGATTGGTGAAGTACCATTTGTGCCCACTGAGGGATGATACGACCATCATGACCTCACCATCCACTGGTGGTGTGCATTACTGTACTGCCCCACGGGTGAATCCCCTGACATCCCAACGCCCCACCAGTGAACCCCCGGGGAATCATCCCATGACGAACGCCGCCCGGCTCCCAGGAAGATCGCGGACGCCTTCGGGGACAAGTTCGGCAACGGCATCATGGCGGCCAGCGCCTTCCTGGGCGGCTTCGGCTGCGCCTTCGGCATGGGTTCCTTGGTGCTGCTGGGGAGGCATGGCGGCAGGATGGTGGGATGCCCAAGGATGCTGTGGGGTGGGCAAGGGATGGTGGTTGGTCAAATGGTTGGTCAAATGGTTGGTGAATAGTTGGTTGATGGTTGGATGATGGTTGGTGAATAGTTGGTTGATGGTTGGTCTAATGGTTCGCATCAAGCCATCAATCATCAGTGGCGAACCATTCACCGTGATTAGCAGCTGGTTTTCATTCGCCAACTTGGCAAAGGTGGGGCTGCGCTACTCACAGCATTTAATTGTGGACATGGATTTCCTTGGTGGTCCTTGCATGTTTGCTGGTGAAATCTTGGGTGTAATAGTCTTAGGTTGAAAATGATAGCCTACCCTCGTGAAAATGTAAACTTATTTTTCAAGCTCTGCTTTTTTTGCATTTCTGGACTGGCTATTCAACCAACTGTCCCACAGAATGAGCAGCCGCAATTTGGGTCACAGAGTATCTACTATTTGGCTTTTACATACATGGTGGTTTCTCAAGCCATGGGGAACCCAAAATTGTTGGTTCACCATCATCAATGGCCAAAACAGGATGATTTGGGGGTACCCCTATCGTGAGAAACACCCACACGTGTAATCATATGCACAGACACAGGGAAGGCCCTCAACAATGTTCTTTCATTCCCTGAATATTTTTAATGCTTGGTTTGGCGGGTGTATGTTCCATTATCTATTGAGTTATGGTGCACTCAAGCAGAAACCAAAGTGTGATGTCTATAATCATTATAAGATATTATAAGTAAAGTGATGTAAGTATGTGTTGAGGTTCCATCTTGGCATACATTTCATGGCGGGTTCCGCCATATTCATCCACCACCAAGGGTTGACTACCATTCTTCAGTAGGCCATCGATACGTCGGGGGTCAAGACTGACCAACCAACAAATGGGTAGGTGGACAGCTGGGGCCCAGGTTTTCTGACCCCGAGCCATGTAACCAACACCACCAGGATCACTTGATTCCTGACTTTGATGTGTGTGAACTCTTGATTCTTGTGCTTCGCTTTTGGGCACCCAATTCACTTTCCTCCACAGTTTAGTGGTTGATGACACTAATCAATCTCTTTACTTTTTTGTCTAAATGTTAGTTATGCAAGCTGCTTTGGTTGGGTCCATTACGACCTATAAACCGGAATACCTTTTAAAGCCAGCCAGTCTAGCAGATTTTCCGAAATCACACTGCTCAAGCGTTCAATCTGTCAGCAGTGTTTTTTCCAGCTACTTGATCCGCTGGCATCTGACAGAAGTTTACCATCATGAACCATCACCCCCATCTACCATGGCTGACCGTATTTAACCAGCATTATCACCATCAACTAGCCTTTGTTAATCTGGACCTCACACATCAGTCCACGATTCCCAAACAAAAGAACCAATGCTACCGTTCAGCGATGTTCCTCCAGGCTGGTTGGTGGCCCTGGTGATGTGTGCCATCTTGCCATTCATGGGCATCGGAGCCGCCTTGATGGGCAAGGAGCGCCGCGCTAGCGTGGCCATGCCTGACCGTTGGTGCTGGGCACCCAGCAGTTGCACATGAATTGGGTTGCTGAGTTTACTTCAGCGATCTGACTGGGATCGCTTGTACATGGTGGATGTTCCAGTTGGTGGAACCAATCTGATGGTTGAGTGTGGTGATAGTTTTTTGCCAACGAGAAACTATGGCATGCTGTTCATGTGATGCAAATCTACATGCGGCTACAGGTCAATACCCTGTACTCCTACTTTTGTTCGGATGTTCACCTGCCCATGTTTTGAATGGGTGGTTCTGAACCATAGCCAAATGAAATGCCCACTCATGCATATGATCATATGGAAAGGGATCAGTGCCACTAACTCAGCCAATACTAATGGCACATGGCAACAAAGAGAATTCACCAACTGGTAATCCCTTAGCCTTCAACCCTGATTGACCCTGTAAAATGCATACACTCTGAACCAGAAAGGTTCTCAATGTGCCTTCCAATGGGTGTTGTCGATCCACCAGCGGAATTGAAGCAGCAATCAAAACTTCAGTCCTAGGAGCCCTACATCAAGCTGCCAACCAGCCAACCAACCAGCCAGCCACCGGACCAACCAACCACCTGACCAACCACCCGACCAACCACCCGACCAACCCTCACTGCGATGTCTGGCTTGCCATTTTTCGCGTCGCAGGCAGTGCAGGAGGTCCAAATGGAGTCGCAAAGTTGGTACGCCAAAGCTTCAGCTGTGGTGGAGGACGATCTTTGGAGCTGTGGTGGCTGCTGCTGCACAAGGGGGGGCCCCTTCCTTCTCTGGTCAGACTGGCTTTCCCCCTAAAATGATCGATGTATGGATTGGAAGCCCAGAATTTCCCACGGGCGACAAGGTGTGCTCGGGATTCGCCATCAGGCAGGAGGGGACCCGTGAGGGGACTTGGGTGCCCAAGAATTGGTTGCTGCTCTGGATGCGCCAGGGGGGGGTATCAACATGGCCATGGGCACACCACATGGGTTGCATCTGTGGCGAACAGGGAACCCCAGTTGGGTGGACACATTTGATCAGCTGGTAGCCATCAGCTAGGGAAGACCAGTTCTTGGCACCTAGGTTGTAGCAGTTGGGTTCACCCAGTCATGGAACTTTGACGATTCACCAATGAACCAACAACTTTCCACTGAATCTCCAATTTCATCAACCAATTCTATTGAACCAACCACTAACCAGCACCCAACTCCTCCAGTCACCATGGACCATGGCTTCCCCCCCATCTTAGTGGGACCTCTGCACCCCCCCGCAGGAGTGCTTGTTCGCCATGCGCACCGTGGTCGCCTTCGGTGCCGAACACAAGGAGTTGGAACGCTTCAAAGCTGCGTTGATCCAGGCGCGCCATGGAGGAGTGCCTTGACGACACCGGGGTGCTTGGCTTGGCTTGGCTTGCTGGGCTGGTGGTGGGCTGGTGGTGTGTTCCTCGAAACCATCCCCAGCCTGGCTGATCATTTTGGGGAAAGCGATAGACAGGTCATGGTATACCAAGTCGTAGTCTCACCTGTAGCATCTTGCAGCAGCTTAGTGCGCCCTTGAGCGACTCGGATATTCAAACTCACCAGCCCCCCCCTGGGGTGACCAGCTGTCCCCTAGTGGCAACTTCGACTTCTTGTGCCAAGCCAAGGTCAGAAACGGTTTCAAGATCGGAGCTGGAATGGGCTACACCATGACACTTGGCGAAATCTCCAGGCAAAAGTGTGGCATTCTTTCAAGAAATGCGGCATACTGGGGTACCTACTCCGGAACCCCCATTGCTTGACTGGTTGGCTGTTTGGCTAGCCTGACCCCTAGATTTTGTTCGGAAACCCACCAACGTCTGCCATTTAGTACTTCTTAATGATGATAAATCTGAATCAAACAGTGATTGATGATGGTTATTAAGGAATCGTTGAGAATCGTTAATCATAGGGAACAAAAAATCAGGAATAACTCATAACTTGGATAAGTGATGGTTCATGAACTCAGCAAGAGCACGCTAGTTGTATCTAAGCAGAAGCAACGATTGACCGTTCAACGAGCGAAATTGGGGGCGCTGGTCCCCTGTAGGGGAAGAGCTGAGCTCGCCAAGAATCGAAGCATCTTGCAGGTGTCCAGCTGATGGTGCCTACTGCTTGATTTGGAGTCGGAAGCATTGTATAACCAGTATCGAGCATGTCATTCAGCATGACCTCAACATTAACCCTGATGAAGTATGAATCAAAAATCAGATCACCATCACTCCACCATTGGCCATCAACGAGCAATTAGTTGATCATCAACCATTGGCACCATGAAGTCACCATCCATTACCAAGCATCAATCAACCATCAATCAACCATCAATGTGCCATTTCCAATCATCAATTCACCATCAGATAGCCAACAACCAGGTCACGCCGTGAAGAGCGGCCTGTGGGCCGCAAGCATGATGATGATGATGATGATGATGATGATCATCATCATCATCATCATCATCATCATTCATCATTCATCATTCATCATTCATCATTCATCATTCATCATTCATCATTCATCATTCATCATTCATCAATCATCAATCATCATTCATCATTCATCATTCATCATTCATCATTCATCATTCACCATTCATCATTCATCATTCATAATTCATCAGTCATCATTCATCAGTCATCCTTTATCATTTATCCATCATTCATCCTCCATCATCATCATCATCATCATCATCATCATCATCATCATCATCATCATCACGTTAGCATCCCACCCCACCCCACCAGACCCATCGTAGACGTAGGATCAACTTCATGACGCAAGTGCCACCAAACGCTAACATCCCACCCCACCCAGACCCATCCTTGACGTAGCATCAACTTCAGGACGCAAGTGCCACCGAAAAAAACAGGAAAAAACAAAAATGTAGGTGTTACGGTGTTACACACAGGCCGCCAGGCACGGCGCTAGCAACAACCAACCATCATCAAGCATCATCAAGCATCATCAAGCATCAAGGAACCACCATTCTAAACCATGAATTCCCTATCAGCAATTCACGAGCCATTAACCATCGTCCCATCAGCATATTAACCATCAATACCCATCAACCATTGGCCCTGACCATCAATGATTGACCATCAAGTGGCCACCACTACCAATCATCAACCCAACAATGCACGACCTGTCATGAACATTCATCAACTTCACTGACCAAGTCACCCAGGATGGTGATCTTCTTGGGCTACGCCCTGGCCTTCTACTTCGGCATGACCTTGCGCTACAACGACCAGATCAATCCCGCCACCGGCGAGGTGTGGCGTGAACCATGGGGGTGGCAACCAAACCTGGGAAATCAAACCGGTCCAGTCATGCCCAGTGCATTTTGGGATATTTTCAGCTGGAGATTTTGGGATTGAGCATGACTGGAGCCATTCAAAGATGTCCAGTGATTCTCGTTGAAGATCCTCTGTTGACTTCTCCAGCACGCCTCCTTTGGATCCAAACTTATGGACCGGGCCAGTGGTCAGCATCCACGTTGGTTGGTTGAGGCGTTCGGTTGTTTGATGCACAGCGGGGAAGACTATGGGATTTGCAAACCGTGGGAATCCCTGAAAACCGAACTGAAGGATGTGTAGCAGCAACTGGTGCTGGATGGAACAAGATGTGCAGCAGATGTGCTACCGAATTCATGGGTTAAGGATGTGTAGCAGCAACTGAAGGCAGCAAGGGGTGCGTTCCAGTGCACATGAGTTTACATGTTCAGATCATGATTATCCCAAGCATGAGTGTATGAATGGTACCCCAAAGAGGTGGCTTGGCGCCTGAAGCGATCACATTGTTTGAGGTTTGAGGGTATATTTGATAGGAGATCGCCAGCCATTTGTTGTAAGACTCGTTTTGTTGGTTCATATCTATGTACGATCACTCAAGAACTTACCAGTTGTCGTTTGCAGGCTCCAAAAAGTTTTGCTCTCTTTATCTAACTTGTAGGGAGAATGGGTCACGATCGACAATTTTTTGACCAATCGCAACAACGGGCGCACGCACTCACGCATGATTGGGACCTATGCGTACTTTCAAGCACTGCTGGGTGGTTTAAAACACAGGATTGAAATCACAAACCACTGCGTCATTAACCAATGCACCCTGCCATGATTAAGCACTGTTAAGCATCAAGTAATTATCAACTGTTGTGTATCATTTGTTGGTGAGTGCCATTATCAACGAAACCATCATCAACCATCATCAATCATCACTAGTCATTGTTGACCATTATCAACATTTGTCTTTTCACCAAACAAAATGATGCGTTGGCTGTGGTGGTGGTGGGCTCATCAACCACTCTCAACGGTACTCGTTGCACTGCAAGACTGGCGCTCCCCAATCCTCAACAGATCCGCCTGCTCAGTTGTGGCAGCCTGGAACCATCATGTCCATCTTCTTCTGCATTTTCATTGGCAGCTTCATGATTGGCAACCTGGTACCTGCTGGATCCTGACGGTTATGACAAGACTGGTACTGGACTGGTTGATGCTTGCCATTAGTGAGAATGAGTTGATAGCGGACAATGATGTGGGGATAGTACGACACTGACAATGCGGTTTATGATTCACCACGAACTGGTAATATCTCTTAGCCGTCCTTTTTAATAAATGGCTTCGGATAGATGTATTCTTCATAGCTCAAGCGCAGATTAGCCAAGAATTTTTGATTCTATGTTTGCACACGTAGATGTAAATGTATTCATGTGACATGTGCAGTCGTACATGCCGTCATACATACAGTACCTACGGCATGCTACGACTATGACTGACAATAGATCACAGTTGTTGCTTGAATCATACCTCATAGTGGCAAAGAATAGTTGATAGTAGTGATGCCAAGGGCAACTTCAAGTAGGGCAACCACATGCATCACTCTTTTTGCAACCATGACCAACGAGTCTTAGCAGCCAAAATCAATCACTATTGTCCAAGTATTCAATCGTTGATAGTGTTTAGCAGTTCTGAACATTTGTGACACAGTAGTCACACCATTATCAGCAGTGTTAGCCAGCATCATGATTCAGTATCAGTAAAACAATTACTGATCAGCTTACCATAAGTACTTCAACTCATCAACTCACAATTGATAGTGACCAGCATTTGTCGCCTGTAGCCATCAACATTTACCAACATTTGCTCAGCTTTTCTTCACGCTCTTAGTCATGGGTGCGCCATGGTCCAAGGGTTCGAGCGGCAAGATTTTTTTTGCGAAACGAGGACGTGTGGGTAAAGATCATGATAGATACAATAGGGGGACCATATCCGACAATGAGGGACTATCCAGGATGGTAGGTTTCAATGGTTAGTCCATCGTATAGTTAGTGGTGATTAATGGTTGGGGAATAACGATACCACTCATTAGTGGTGATGAATGCGGATAATTATGGTTACTTATGGTGGTTTGAAAGGGTGCATAAATGGTTGATCAGGGATAATAAGCAACAATGACAGTTGATGATGAACCATTTAGTGGGGATGAACAATCCCCAGTGCTATTTTTCATCATTAGAATCCATCAATTTCTTGGTAACCACTAGAGGTTCGTGAGGCATTCATAGCATTTAGCTGGGGATGGTTCACTATTAACGGTTCATGGCAAAATACTATTAATGGTTCACTATTGATAGCCCCATTAATACTAATGTTGGTTTCTGATTAGTATCTACCTGTTGGTTTCATCTATTTTCATTACTTTAGGGGGGTTACACTAATCAGAAACCAACATTATGCCCAACATCAGCTATTAATAGTGAAACATCCCCAGCTATTACTATAAATGGTTCACTATTAATAGTTATAACCCATACTATTAATACTATTCATGGTTCATGGTCGGTCCATTTGTTCGTGAAGCATCCCTGGCGCTCCTGCGCGTAACCGTTGGTTCGTTTTTTCGCTGATTATATTTGTTATTTGGTGAATTTATATGAACCACTGATTATATTTGTTATTTGTTAATCTATACTAACCACTGGTTAATCTATACTAACCTCATTCATCTACATTAACCACTTCCCTGTTTTTATATGCAACGCCTCTATATTAACTGGTCAACACTTGGTAGATCTATCTATACACCTGGTTAGCACTTGTTAGATATATTTCCACCTGGTATATCTAGCTATACACCTGGTTAACACTTATCTTATCTATATATATATATACATATATTAACCACTTCTATTTCCTGGTAAGTTCTATCCCTCTCCTGTTGCGCTCGAGGTAACTTGGATCCAAGTCTGAAGGCCATGCAAGCTGCGCGCATGGCAGCTGGCCGCTTCTTCCAAGTCAAGGTGCGCTGAAGGGCTTCCGAAGTCAGAAAAAAAATTTTTCGGTGCCAGGCTACAGCTGGACTTTTGGGACATATTCAGTTTGTAGATTTTTGAAGGATGTTTTTTAGATTTTTCTGCAGTTTTTGAAGGATGTTTTTTGAAGGATGTTTTCATTTTTCAGTTTGGGATATATTAGTTTTTGAAGTTTTTTTTTTGTTTTTAAAGAATGTTCAGCCTTTTTTGGTGCATGGTGTGCCCTGTTGGGTATCCGGAAGCATTGTTGCCAAGGAGGCTTTTTGTTGAGACCATCAACAAATCACCATTTGATAAGAAGGGTATATCCGGCTGACGATGATGGTAGTCGTTATGGGAATAATCAAAAGGGAAATGTTACGAATGGCTGGCTGTTCATTTCCTCTTAGTATACTGCGGTTGTACTTCCGTCCCAGCCATAATGGCTTTTGATAAATATAGGGCTGTTACCGCGGTTGTACTTCCTGATGTTCATAGCTTTGTTTTTCGTCCATGCTCCAAGTTGATGAACCCAGTGGTTGAAGGGAAACCGCTGCAGTTCAAAGGCAGGCGAACTACGTTGTTGGACAGGGCGAATCTAACTCGGTGTTGGTTCTTGTCGTGAGTTTTATCCCTATTGTCAACTGCGATGAGTGGTTGATAGCGAGCTTTCTTCACTATTTTAGTCATAGTATGTTATAGTTGGTCAAAAATCTATATCAATGATCCAAAGTTAATTACAAGTCAAGAATCGTGAATCATGAGTGATACTGGATAGCAGGCAGAATGATTTTCGAAAAACACAGGTTGATCTTGGTTGGATAGGAGGTTGATCAACGGTTGAAAAATAGCAACCAAATGATAGTAGGCAACCACATCTCCTGGCCGTGTCATGGCCAAATCAGTGGATCCAACAGGTGTGGTCAGACTGGAGCCTCGCCTCAGGAGAACAACCCGGAGGTGCAATGCCGAGGCGAGTGGATTTGGAGGGGCTGCCATGATGGTTGCTTTGGTCATGGATTCATGTTTGACGAGTTTTTCTTAACACTTTTTTTTGACGTGTTGACATGATTAGTTTGATGTTTGATGAGTTTGTCTTATTTTTTGGCTGTGGGTCAATACCTAGCCATTGCAATGTTCACCTAGCCATTTTTGGTTGGTTATGAATGGTTATGACCTATACGGAGAAAGACCAGGTTGTCATTGATTGCCCATCTATTTCATGGTGGTTAGCAGCACTGCTTGGTCGTGATACGCATGGGCTTGGCAGGGGCTCGATGGCTGCTCAGATGGCAATGCGCCAAAGACATGCACCACCCATGTACATTCCAGAAACGAACCGAAGCATCAAGTGCTTGCACCCAAAGCCCACATGTGGTTGACTGGCTGATGCTTTTCGTTGTTGGATGCTTTACGGCGGAAGCAAAGATATGGAGCTGTCCTGAAATGATGAGTCACGCCAGGAGAAGACAAGCGTAAGGATCTCACGAGCATCGAAAAGTTTGAGCTGGACGGGGGCAGGGATGACTCTGGCCAACCGAATGGTTGTAGCTAGGTCCAGGGAAGGCTGCAGTCATTGAACACTCAGAGGGTTATGCCCTCCGTGCGATGAACATGAAGACATTTTGTCAGATCATTTTGGAGGTAGACTGCAGGTCCATTTGTGCTAGACAAGGAGGTACTGCACAGGTACAGCACCTGTGTAGATATGCACCCGTTGACACATCGGATTTGAGTCTCACGAGGAATCCCGTGGTGATCAGCTTCCAAGACTTGGTGTTGCATTGGCCAACTGGGGATACTTGCCCCACTGTCCATCCGCAATGTCCAGCTTCTCTGCAACCATGACCAGCGAACCCAGCAATCAGATCAGTCGGTGTCCGCAACGCACTCTCATCAGCTTCCAGTACCCAAGACTCATGATCATCAACCAGCTACAAATGATGAATTTTCCATTGCCAGGTCGGTTTACCAGAGAGTACACCCAAGACTCATTCTCATCACTTTCCCCCTTTCCTTCCTTCCTTGCACCAGGAAGATGTTCACTTCACCTACCCCGCGCGCCCAGAGGTGCGATGGCTGGGTGATGTCAGCAGGCCTGTAGGCATTGTTTGGTGCCTGGTCCCGCCCTGAAATGTAAAGAATCCCTCTGAAACCGAGCTAGATTTTGTTAGGGGGAGGGGATTGACCAAGCAGTTGGAAATTTGCCACTGCAGTTGGAGATTCAGAAAGACAGTGGAAGATACCTAAGATAGGATTTGGGCAAGGGCCAGTAAGGATTCTATGGTGATCATCACATGGCTTGCTGGTTGTCAGCGACCCCCGCAGAGTCGAGCCACGTAACAACAAAAGGGCAATGGTGCTGTGGCAACGACTCGGTAACGACTCAATGATATTTGTTGGAGCAACGTGATTCCGGCATGTACTGTAGCATTAAACCATCAAGAACCAAATTATGGTTTCTTCACCATCATCAACCATCATCAACCATCATCAACCATCAATCATCATGACCCATCATCAACCATCATCAACCATCATCAGCCATCATCAACCATCATCAGCCATCATCAACCAGCTCATCAAACAGCCCATCAATCATCATTCGCAGCCATCATTCAACAACATTACCAACCAGGGTCATTCACAAACACCGTTAATCATCATTGCCCACAATCATTCACCACCATTCACCACCATCATTGCCATTCCCAGAATCTCTTGGGCCGCCGGGTCATCAATCACCATCATGAATCATCAACCACCATCATATCAAGTGGTACACTATCGCTAACCACCATCATTGACAACCACCATCATTAACAGCCACCATCATTCACCACTGATCACCAGCATGAAGTCATCATCGGCTCAGGTGAAGATTCTGAACGGTCTGTCTTTGAGCATCCAGCGCGGCCAAAAGGTGGCCGTGGTGGGCGAAAGCGGCTCCGGCAAGAGCACCGTCATGGCGTTATTGGAACGCGTGGGGACCCGGGGTTGAGGGCGGGCCCCGGCGGTGCCCCCGGATACGGCGACCACGGTGGCGCGAGGGCTGGTGGGTCCCAGAGGTTGGTTGGTTCATGGAAGCTCGCCATTGAAGTGATTGGATCTAGCTGATATCATCGGATCTGCCCGGATCTGATCTACTCTTTTAGTAGTATGTAGTAGTGTTTAGTCTAATGACATTCGACATGAAAAAAAACGTGAAGTTGATTTACGCATTACATATTAGATTGCACTTGCCTACCTTTTGAGAGTCGAAATGGACACGCTCGAGCATATCATTGGTGTACTGAAGCTTCCCTCTGGCAGATTAACTTAATTTTCCAGGCATCCAGGTGCACACCTACTGGAGGATAGTCCTCATTGACTGGTCGGTGGATTTAACCATGGTGTGCAATGGTTGATAATAGGACATAATAAGCAACAAATAGTGGTTAAACAACTATCTGGTTGGTGATTTGATTGACAGTTTGAATTTTCCCACAAGTATTGACAAATTGTTTGTTGTTTGACTGATATTTTTCATAAGGGTGGTTCAACCACCAACCAGTCATGAATCTATTAATTCAGTGATGCTCGCACAGGAAGAAGAAAGTTTATTTTGGACGATTGGGTCTTGTATGTCGCAAGTCCTTTTGGACATGTGACCTTCATGTTGCGGTCCCTTACACCCACATTTAAGCTGTAATACTATCAATTTGGTTCGGGGTGACAGGGGCCACAGTGGAACTGAGCCAGGCTCAGTGTAGATTCTGAGGGGACAGGGTTGTTCATGCACCCCAGAGCCAGGCATTTATATCTTTTGTAGCTATGGTCGATGCATGGACCATGCAAACAATCATTATTATACTCATTATTGACCGTCAATCATCAATGAAAACCATCACTACAAACATCATGACAGCCATCATCACAACTATCATTACCTATCATGTAGCATCACTAACCATCATTCACCATCATCATTATATACCCTATTGTTGCTTGTTATCAATCAATTGGCCATCAAGTAAACATTAATTGACCATCAACTCATTCATTAGCATTAATCAACCATACGAAATACTCTTTAGTCAATCACTAATGAACCATCACTTGATCATTAACCATGTGAATTGTGAATAAATGGTTGAATGATCAAGTAACATTGTGACCGTTATCAAGTTACTTGATCACGAACCATTCATTAACCATCAAGTAATCATTGATTCACCAAGGGGTAATCCTTTCGAGTAACAATCTTTTCGTGTACCGGCTCGCCATGGCGATCATGGCGTCCAAGGCTTCTACGACCCGGTGGCCGGCAGGGTCTTGGTGAACGGAGAGGAGCGCAGGTTACGGCGGTTACGGCTGGTAAGGAGCTGGTGCGGCTAGAATCAGGGTGAAATATTTTTGATGATGAAATCATTAACCATCAGTTGTTTAGCTGGTTGAAAACGATGGTGTTTAACCACCTTTTGTTTAGCCGCAAACATCATTTGTTTGAAGATTGATGGTGTTTTTTTGATGTTCAACTGTTGATAATGATTATGTAGTCATTCTTAAAGAATGGTTGAAATGCTGGGTGATAAGCTGGCCTGACACACACACACACTGGGAGAATGGCGGATAAGAGCTGACAATCACTTGGAGTGTGGTTCTGCGCCGTGTTTTTTTGCTGGTATGATCAATGAACCAAGAATCAACATTGATAGGACTCTTAATAGTTTGATTGGAAACTGCCAGTGGTATGAACTCACCTGATAGTTGTGATTTTTCATTTCTGTTTATCCATGGACGACCTTTCCTCTGTGGTTGAAATAGTTGGGTACCATCCATGTTTCGCGACTAGCACAAGGGTCATGGAAATGCCCCAGAGTCAGCCAGGAGTAGAACCAAGCAACAGTAGGTTTTGAGTCAATTTGTTCGTGATTTAGCAGTCACTTTCCTCAAAGATTCACAAGTAGTTGCTCATATTTGCAGCACGATGTGGTTTGGCATGGGTTGATGTCATTTCAGACCTACATCGTAAACTGAAGATTCACACCCCAGTAAGACCGCATGTGCATCGATCTATTTTTGTATTGGGTATGTTTGCTGGCGACGGGCACCAACCAGCAGAATTGAGTAGATGGTGGTTTCTTAAGATAAGGAGCCCAAGAAATGGTTGGTTTATTGCTACAAATGGTTCACATAAGCGATGATTTGGGGGTTCCAATTTTGAGAAACCACCTGATGAACACTGGACAGGCAGGTCATTCGGCGGTGGTGTGAACAGCTAGAAGTATTCCTGGTCGGCTGCCTCGCAGTCATGCACATTGATCGATGGAGGCTGACACCTATTGCACTACAAAGCTGCGTCTTGCTCGTTTGGGTCATACTACCCTGCCTGATTTGATATTGCCTGGTTACAAAAGCCAATTGAATAACCTGGCCATGACAGCTGCGATTAATTACTTGGTTGGGTCGCCCTACACGGTTACTGCAAATGAAATGATTGTGATTTTACTGGCTTTATCATACTATCAGCCGAGAACAGCAGTTTAAGCGACAGTGAACAGCAATACACAGTCGTTTTGGTTCACTCGGATACATTAGACATAACCAACTGTAGGGGTACAGAAGCGAAGGGAATTTGCAATAGCCTTAAGTCGGACTGTCGTTTCAGCGCTATGCTAGATGGATACATCGCTGGAGTTATCGCAATCCATCTTGGAAATGGAACTATCAGCAAAGCTGCACCATTGGTGAGAAATTTTTGATGTTTAGAGTATGGTTCATCATGGTTGACTAGTATATCCCATGGCCCACCATCAGTGGCTGACTTTTTGGTTCCTAAAACGATGCTTGACCTGGAAAGGTACAAACGGAAACCACCAGCACATCTTCAACCTCTCGGCTTTCCAACCAGGGGTTTGAACCATGGGATCCCAGGGTCTCCAACCATGGTTGAAGATGGAGGTTCCAACCTGTCCAACCTGGGATCCCACCATCCGTGGATTTGCCGCACCAACGAACCACTGGCAGTGGTTCCCTTCAGGACATGAAGAGCTTCAAGATCGGAGGCCTGCGAAGATGCATCGGCTACGTGGGACAGGAGCGTGGCGGCTCGTGGTGCTGCTGGGTCCCCTGGTGGTTGATAGTGGTGACCCTGGGAGGTAGCTGGTGAGTTGTCATTGCTGGGGGGTTGAACCCTGGATCTCCCATGAATGCTGTGGTTGATCATTTTTGAAATTGTGTTGCACACTGGATCTCCCATCAAGAAATGTTGTTGATCTATTTTTTGACCATGTTGGGTTAGTAAGCGAGCTGTTGATTCTGATCGGAACCGTTGGGACTAGCTACTGACCGCTCGGTGCACGTGGAGGGTCCCAGCGCCACGTATTGCTGTCTTTGCTGTCTTTGCTGTCTTTGCTGTCATTTGGGAGCTCAGAGTGCCTTCAGGTGCTTTTCATGGCTGGTTTAGACTCGACTCATGCTCATATCATCAGAATCAACATGAACCAACCCTTGAGTTGAAAAAAACACAGCATCACTCTAATCATTTCATCATGCTCATATCATCAATAAACAGAGACTGCTTTGGGAACACTTGCTGTGAGAATCCTTAAAGTAGAAGCAATTGATGGCTTGAAAACTGCTGTTGATTTCAGGGACCACTGTGATGTGGATTGTTTTGTTAGTCAGAAATATCCTGAAATAAACCACAGTGATGCGTGATAAGGATAGATTTCTTTGGTTATAAATCCTGAAATATCCTTGAATTGCTATGGTCAATCAGGGTAAAGCTCGCAATTTGTAGCATCGAACTCTCAAGACTTTCGGCGGCACCCGCTGGCCATGGCCGGCCGAGCGGCAGGAGCCTGTGCTGTTCGCCAGCTCGATCCGTCACAACATCATGCAGGGCTTCCCAAACGCCACGAAGGAAGAGTTCCAGAAGGTGGCAGCCGCAGGCTGTTCCATGCTACCAACCAACCAAAAATGGTAAACCGGCTGGTTGATGATTAGTAATTGGGTATAAGAAATAAGTGACAATAATAGGAGATATACCAGCCATATATGGCTATGGGTCAATATGAAGAAACCAACTATGGGGGAGAATCGCCAGCAATAATAGAGAAAACAATGGTGAATGATGGGGGAACCAGGGGTACTGGGTTTTGACCCACTGCCAATTGTCGAAGAACCAGCAAGAAGGCCGCCAAACAAACCAGGAAACAACCCATCAATAAGCCAAGAAGACGACAGTGTTTCCTTGTAATCAATACCAGGAAGGGCAATCATCAATACCATTCCTCCATGGTTGGGGACCCCTATGGCTGATTATCGGGGTTACTCTGCCCCAGCATAGTTGGAATTGTGGCATGCTTACAGTAAATGTACTGCAGCAGGTATGTGTACTCATACGTTACATGCCAATTATGGTAGATATAGACCTGTACCATCCTATACCTACGTGTAAACCAACGAATCTAGCCAGTAGGTACCAGTCTGTAAAAAAATCCTCTCTCTCTATACATTATGCATATTTTCAAAGTGAGTGATTCTATCTGGCTCGAACGAACAAGGTCACCAACCACTTTGGAAGTGATATGATCATCCGACTGTTCTGTGAAAGACTCTATGTACATCATTTCTTCAACAGGATTTTATCCACATAATCTACATCATGGTCATGGTCTACATGAATATCCACGAGTTACGGCGTCGTTTCCGGCGGCGTCCAGTCATTGTCCAGTCGGGACAACCCCCGGGGGACGCACCCCCTGGCGCATCTGCCTGGGATCTCCAAATGGATCGCCGCCCCGTTGCGGATGAATTTCCAACGGCAACTGAGTGTGAACTGTTGGTAATCCATCTGTGGTGGTTTTAAGCATATAGGGGTTTCTCAAAATGGGGGACCCCAAAAAAGGTTGGTTTACTGTTGTAAATGATTAATAGAGGATGATTCAGGGGTAACCCTATTTTGAGAAACACGCATATTTTTTTTCCCCTAGTCTAAAGAAAATGATGGTTGGTTCATTGACAACGTTGATGGGGATGGCTTATAACTGCCAACCCGTAATTAGATTTAATAGGTTGGCCTATAGTTTACACAAGGACCAACAGTTGCCATTGATGTATTGTTCAACTAGCACTGCGGCCTCATCTTTCAGGGGCCCACCATCTCCAAAAATCGGCTCTCCCTCCCAGCTGCCCAAAATCTAAGCTGTGTAGTCCCTCAAAATGGTGGTTTCTCAATTCAGTTTGGTGATCCCAAAGTTATGGTTGGTTCATGAGTCTGAGTCAATAAATCTATAAATGGTTAATATAGTAATATGGATTCAAGATCTTTTATAGATGTAGAACTGTATAACTAAAATGAATGGGGTACCCCGGTGATTGATGATAACTGGGGGTACCCCGTTCTGGCTAACCGCGACTTCTTTGTGCTAGGCCTGTGCTGATGCCCAGCTGAGCTTCGTTGACAATTTACCGGAGAAGTGCCCGGGTTGCAACAGTTGCCGCTGATTGGGTGTATAAAGATATGTGTAAATATCAGGTACACACACATATACATTCTATGAACAAATTTTAGATATATAAGATTTCTGAAAAAGATGTATCTACCCAAGAAAGTCAGTTCTCCAATGGTAGGGTTCATGAGGTTGTCTGAAGTGATGCTCACCTAGCATCAACTACCCACTAAAGTTCTGAACAAAAATTCCCAGCAATTGAAGCCTCCAGGTACAACACCTTCGTGGGCGCCGGAGGAGGACAACTCAGTGGTGGTCAGAAGCAGCGCATTGCCATTGCCCGCGCCCTGTGCCTTGGGTGGGGGCTGGTGCCGTGGCTAGGGGCTTGGGGCTGGGGGGGGCTTGGGGGGGCTTGGGGGGCTGGGTTGAAGTTCGGAAGGGTGGGGATGGTGGTGAATTGGCGGGAAGTGAGTGATGATTTATGATGATTGGATGGTGAATTGATGGGTGATGGTTGGGTCATTGCAGGATATACAAACACGTCGAACGTCCCTGCTGTTTCTGAAATTGTTTCCTGAGACCGTTCACAGCACATGGTTGATGATGGCCAATAGTGGTCTATACAATGATTAAGAATCACAGTTGATGATAAACAATGATGGATTAATTGACAGTGGCTTAGTAACGTTTTCAACTATCTTAAACAGTTGATAAAGCTTAACTACATTTGATAATTAAGAAACAATGGTTGATGCAGAACCACTATCAAAGGCCGGTTCATGATGTTTATTCATGAACACTTTGTCGGCATAGCTGTTTGCATGGGATTATGTTGTACCGTGTATCGGCTGTTTGCTCTTTCGGCTTTAGCTCTGTCAGATGACCAACATCCTTGCATCACTTGCACGCATTTTGGCGGAATCTGGTGCAATGTTCAGAATCACCCTGGTGAGTGAAGAGATTCCATTCTCAACCCTTGTGGTCTCATTCTCAACCCCTGCGGTCGAACGTGTTGACCAGTCCTTCCTTTCGAGTGAGTTGGGGTCCTTCCGTGTCCGTCGGTAAGCGCGCGACCGGGCGCCACCGGGCTCCGCTGTCGAGGTTGAAGAAGGCCTCCTTCCTCTTCCTGGACGAAGCAACCAGCGCCTTGGACAACACTTCGGAGAAGATGATCCAGCAGACCATCGAAGCTCGTTCGCCATTGCGCCGTTGATTGTTTTGAATGGAAGATGCAAAGATTGATCCTGGTTGGGGATATGATCATATATATAGAAATGATTCTAGTCATGGGTATATCTTCATAGATTTACATACAAACAGTTATCGTTATGTGATGTCACTGTACATAAATCAGTGTGTACTTGTGTCTTACTAAGCTTACCAACGAAGTATTTGAGTTGATAAGTTGGTCTTTGAAACTTCCACCACTTGTAACAGCTGGGTAAGGACCAAGGTAAGCTCACCGAGTAATGGACCCTCGGATCTGAACAGTGGCAGTGGTGCCAGCACGCCCGTGGTTGTTGCAGAACAATTTCCTTCGATTTGTTAAACCAATTCGAACAATCAACAGGAAAAACATGGTTCACCATTGAGAAACCAGGAAAAAGCAGCTATACTGTAGTGAGAAACCAGGAAATAACTCGAATAATAGTCAATACTTATTGAGGGACCAGGAAAACTCCACGGTTTATCATTGAACTTTTTGCTGATAGAACCACCGTTTTTCCACCATTAATTACTGGCAGTAATTCACATACTGGTACCACCAATTACTGGTAGTACTGGCAGAACCATGGTAGATACTCGTAGTGATTCATCACTTCATATGGCTGTGGGTCAAAACCCTTAGTCCCCCTGGTTCCCCATCATCATCCATTATTTTCCCTATTATTATTGGTGGTTATCCCATATTAATGGCTGGTTAACTGCTTGACCCATAGCCATATGGTGAAACAGTGGTTGATACGTTTTTGCTGGTACTTCCGGAGGAAAGATGCCATCAACTCGCTGGGCACAGCCGTGGTGAACGCCATTGGTGAATGTCCACAGTGCCAGCGGGTGGTTTCTGAAGAAATAGGGCCCCCAAAAGTTATGGCTGGTTTAGTACTAAGAATGGTGAACTTAAAGGATGATACCGGGGGGTACCCCCATTTTGAGAAACCACCAACTGATGGCTATTCTTCAACCATTGGTAATTCATACAATTGCCTGATTACTGGGTATGTTCATCCACTTTTTTTTCGCATTCTCTATTTATTGGACTCATCCTAGAAGCTAATTTATAATTGCTTAGCCAATGATGCGTAGCACTGATTTCTATCAGTCCAATGGTTAATCAGTACAGTAGAATCAAAATGAAGACGCAAAGGTATTGACATTGCTCGGCAAAGCCACAGGCTTTGGTCCCAGGACGTCTCAGCTAATCACAAACGATAATTTTCAAAGACAGAGACGCCTTTTTCCCTTGTTTATGCGATTTATGGACACCCACCCTCTGCAAAGGCGTCGCTTTTGCACTTTTTGTTCACACAAACTGTTTCGCCCAACATGCAAAGACGGATTTCTTTTCTCAAGATGATCATTGCTGGTTGGGTAGTTGTGCCTGCCATTTGTGCATTCCCTTTTTCAACCGTTGTGAACGATTGCCATTCTTGTTGGTATCCCAAGGCTTGGTTTTCTCCCATCCCTAATGTAACAATTGCAAGGAATGACCCAATATAGCCGGTGTATCCTTTGCCAACTGTCTGTCCTTGTTCTTTGAACCAACACCTTAATCCTCAAGCCTAATGAGCTGTGGTCAACCAACGTTTTATGATGGTTTCCCCACTTTAAATCGCAAATATACCAACTGATAACTGTTCACCATTTGTCAGCCATTCCACCAGCTTAGCAACCGGCTTATCAACGGCAATTAGGCACAATAAAATGTCCAACCAACTGCAAATTAAGCCCTTCATTCTACCAATCCAAGCTTTAAATCCACAAATAGTCTAACTCCACAATGGACAAACTCACCAATCTGAGCCCTACCCATCAATAAGCTGATTTCAGCCCTACAGCCACCAGTTTTGGATCCAATAAATCATGAACTTCAGTGGTCGAATCCCTCTGGGTCCAAGTCACTGGTGCTTGGTTTCCCTCAGGACGCCATCAGCTCCAACAGTGAAAGTGGCCTGGGCATCGTCAGCATCGCCCATCGCCTCAGCATCTCGGATGGCGTTGATGGACTCACGTGGGGGTCGTCATCCATCTCAATCACTGTCAAGGCATGGGATTTTTGTGTCTTTCAAGGCATGGGTCAATATCAAAGTTTTTGGCAAGTTATGTTTAGTAACTCCTTTATCGTGGACCACTTTCAATGCATGGGAACTTGCCTAGCTGGGATAGGTGGCTGTTTGAATCAAGCCGCACTACGTTTCGATTGCGGATTGGACGTTTATCAAGCAACGTCCCAGGGACAGATTTTCATGAGGACATCATCATCGTCGAATCATGAAACCATGAAATCATCAACAACACCACAGGTAAATGCCGCTTTTGAATGACAATCATCACCCTCTTACATCCCGATATAAGTCGTTGATCATCACCCTGAAATGGGAGAAAAAAAACATGAACAAACATTCAAACCATCTGATTGGAACAGCTATCATTTTGTGGATGTATGAGCACCTACCTGTAATCGCTTTTGCGCGCTAGATTGATGTTTCAAGCTGGGCCAAAATATCCACCCTAACCCTAACCCATTGAATACGCATCATTGATCGTTGACGACGTTTCTGAAACCGTCGAAGAAGCACAATTCCAAGCATCAAGGACTTTCACCACTAACTTTCACAATTTTCAAGGAATATCTCCAGCATCCTGTACCAAGAGAAGCCTTCAGCCCGTTCCTCCAGGGGTTTCCAGCCCAGAACCGCCTTTTGCAGCAGTGGAATTGGCCAGGTACCGTGAGGAACAGCGATCTGATCTACGTCTTGGGCCGTGGCGCCCTGCTGGAGAGTGGCAACCACAGCCAGCTGATTCTCGGTGGTTCACCAGCCCTTGAGACCAGTGGTTGGGTGGTTGGTTGGTTGGTTGGGTGGTTGTGTTAGAGGACAAACATGTTCCCAACACCAACATGTACATGACATACGTCAACATGTGCCTCGGCTCAACAATAGGCCTTGAGCCATTGCCCAACAGCACAATCAACGTGTGCGATACAAAAGGTGCTCAACAAGTCGCCACCTCAACACCTGGATCCAACCAGGATTTCACATGGTAGCGGAGCTCTGCCAACAGGGCATCTCCAGCAACAACTGAACACCACTGCGCAACACCAGCATTCTACCGGCAACAGGCTCTGACTCCGGTCACCCTACAACAGATCCTGCAGCAACAGGATCAACAACTACCTGCAGCAACAAGCACCAGCAACAATGGCAGAACCAGATGACCTGGACAACATAGGTCAGCTGGCAGCAACACACCGACTCAAACTTCGACCACCAACATACGATGGAAGCTACAG
>VSDK01027583.1:80545-106617 GCA_009767595.1 Symbiodinium kawagutii
AACCGCAGCATTTTGACAACTTTTTGGTGCTAGCCGCCCAGGATGGAGAAGAAGGGTGCCTACTATGCGCTGGTGGCTGCCCAGGAATCCTCTCAGAAGGCTGAGGAAGCCGCCGCCGATGCAGAGTTGAGCAAGTTGCTGAGCAGCGGTGGACTGTGGACTTGGGTGATTGATCAAGCTATGGCTATGGGTCAATATTAACCAACCAATGATGGGTTTAACAACCAACAAAACTATAGGGAAAACAATGGTTAATGATAGGGGAACCAGGGGTACAGCGTTTTGACCCACTGCCCTATCCGGGCGCTAGGATCTGTACACGAAGGATTGCTCCACTTATTTCACCAGGTGAATAAATGGTGGTTTCTCAAAATAGCGGACCCCCAAAACTGATGGGTTTATTTCTACTAATCACTAATATTGGATGATTTGGGGGTGCCCTTATTTTGAGAAACCCGCAAATACAGTATGTAAATGGGTGCATAGCATTCTTCCAGACGCAGTATTCACACAGAGATCAAGCGAGTTCTGAGCCCGGTGGCCATCTAACTTCAATGTTTTGGGGTGTGGCAAACTGGGACTATGGGTGTAACCAAGTGACATCAATATATACTTTAAGTATGTTCCATATCATTTTTCTCTTGGAACTAAGATCCACCCTTTGAGCTGGCCATTTTGTTTGATTTCTGATCTCCAGCTGCGTGTGGCCGTCATGTTGAACTGTCGTCAGCGGTCAGCACTGTGAGGCTTCCCCATGACCACACCAGCGCCATGTTGGTGCGTCAGATGAGCGAACAGAGCGGTGAGTCCAACAATGCTCGCCTGGCACGTGAGAAGAAGGCGTGAAACGCAGGGCGATCGAGGTCAGGAGGTCCCACATGGTCAGTGGTAGTAGCCACCCATCAGCGATAGCTTGGGATCTATGAGAGTTGTCATGTTTTTTTCATATGGATCTTCATGGATCTTGGATTACCATCAATCTTATTGTGTCCGTTATCACTCAATGCTATCACGAAATTGGATCAGTAGTAGCCATCAATATGCTTGGTTATTCTTACCCAATTTTGGATTGTTGAATTTCACCTGCTACCATATGTTCTCAGCATCGTCATTGGTTTTGTTTCGCTTTATTATAGTGAATCATTTTGAATCATCATCGTGGTGATCATAGATTCGACGTGGGAGGTTTGCGGTGTTCATAGATAATTGTGGTACTGGTAGGGTCATTGATAGCATGGGAATGCCTATGACATGATTGCGACCATGGGACTGGATATAAGAGCGCTTTGCCCTTGGCTGGTTCCGCAGTCACCAAGGATTACTTGCAGGGTCAGCGCTGAAAACTTGGCTTATAACTCCGGCAAGTACTTGCAGGTATGACGTATGGTGAACGATATGCAGGTTCAAGTGGGTATATCGACCCAGTCATTACCCTAAAAGGAATGTCATCTACTACCTCTACCATTCAACTTCAGTGCAAGAAAATCATGGCCGCCTGACTGTTGGTTTTTGCAACAAACTAGATACTATCCTCATGTGTTTTCTCATGCCTTACTTATTGTTCAGAATATCGATGGCATGTCGATACTCCTGCAATCACAGGCCTGGGATTGTTCATAGGCATGACCCAACAACCGCTACTTTCTCTGCAGAAATGTTATCACAATTCTCTTGGATCATTTGACGGGTTTTTAAATACTTCCACATGCGGGACCCAAGTGTTGAACGATCGTTTTCACGCCCGTGTTTCGGTCCCCTATATAGTTGATAAATCAATACATTCAACCAGAATCATGAAGCAATATAACCACTACTGTAGCTCTTGGTCATACTGAATTGTGTTTGGTCTTGTGGGCTTAATCCACCAAAACCGTGAAAGAGTTTTGTTGTTTCCCCGAAATTGGATTCGATGCACTCGTTTCCAAAGCCAATAGTTACAGATCTTGAAAGGGGGGGAATCATGAAGGCTTAGCTCCTGGACCCCCAATGGTGCTAGGCCCACTGCTGGGTGTAGGGGCTTAAGGCTCCTGGGGCCCATGGCCTGGCCCTGCCACAGGAAGAAGAGGAGCGTGAAAAGAAGATCCAGAAGAACTACAAGGCGCATGGCCTCGGGCCGACGGTGGCCCACCGAACAAGGCTCTTCAGCCATCCCAACAGCGACCTCTTGAGGTGAACAGGCGGTTGGGGCACCCACAGCCATGTCTAAGCGCCAGCTGTGCCGAAAGAAAACCCAGCAGCACCATTGACACCGTCGGGTTGTGAGGGTCATATCATATCTTAATTTGTCTTATCGGTAGTTACATATTTTACATTCGGACATTGGTGCAAGCGGATTGCGGTGCCACAATTGATGCATGTATGGAAATCGCAGACATCGCACGTACAACTTCTGTATGTGTATGTATATCATACTAGATGTGTATGTATATAGTATATGTAAGATGTATGCAATCATTTAGGTGTTTCCAAGTCGCTGGGGGTAACACCACATTACAAATTTCGGCCCGCTTCGTCCAAAGTGATTCTTTGTTGTGGTAGCCCAGGGCTATACATATACATATGCACATATATACTGGGAGACACATGCATTGGTAAATCCATATACAGTATACATGTACCTATAATTATACATCTATATGCACATTTAAAGGAGTATACCGTTTAGAGCATGATCTATTGTATATTCAAAGGTGCAACTACAAGCCATATGGTTACATATGATTGATACATTTACATATGTCTGTGTTTATCAAAATTGGGCTTGGTTTTCTACTATACGTTTTTAAACATAGATGATTTGGGGGTCACCCGTTTTGAGGAACCATCATCTTCAACATCAATTGCCACACATGTAAATTTGTACACGCTATATTCACTATTGTATTTAATTACATATTAAACATTGATATAGTGGTTTGTCAAAATACGGATACCCAAATTGGTTTACTACTGACAATGACAATAGATTTGGAGGGTACCCTATTTTGAGAAACACTCATATAAATACTAATTCCATATATTCAATATGATAGATTGATTTGAAACCACCAATCATTTAGACTAAGAAAGCACTCTATAGATATACATACATATATATATATCTTTATACATATAATATGTAAATATACATATATATATATATTTATATTTATATTTATGTATACATATATATTGATAGATTCCGTATATGTTCCATCCATGCAGCATGCCCTTCTGGCGAAACGCGGCGCGCAAGCCCCGAGGTGCCCATGGGTCGACTCTTCAGTGTCTTGGCGTCGTGAGTTCGCCGACCACCCAAGCCATCAAGCAGTGCGCTACGGGTTTGATAGGGTTGGATAGGAGATAGTAAGCAACAAATAATAGCTGCTTAATGGTTAATGATAAGGGATGATAACTAACAATTATAGGGGATATATACCAACTATATGGCTATGGGTCAATATTAACCAACCAATAATGGTGGTTAATAACCAACAAACTATAGGGAAAACAATGGTTAATGATGGGGAACCAGGGATACAGGGTTTTGACCCATAGCCAGATAGTAAGCAACAAAAGGTGAATAACCAAAGTATCCAATGGTCCAAAAGTATATATAAGTATATAAGATGTAGTGGATCAGGCTGCTGCAGACCCCCAATGGCAAGGTGAATAATGAAGAATAATTAGGTGAATCTTGAGACCCTAGTAAAACACCAGAAATCACATCCCTTAGAATCTCAACACAGGAAATTACATTCACAAAACAAGTATCCTTCATTGACTAATCATATTGACTGATGCTTAGTGATGATGGCTCATGTTTAGAAAACATAGCATAATTGTACTAATGCAACCACCATTAAACATCATAGTATTGATGTGTTTAGATGCCAGTTATTAAATATGCAACATTGATCACTGTACTTATTAAGAGTACAACCATCATTATGCATATTAATATTGCTACTGTCTAACAGTGATGTTCAATAGAGAATTCTAATTTACATTAATAGTTTTATAGTATCAATATACCCACCATGAACGATATATTCAAAATATTGGTGTTGGATTATCAATGGCTGATAAAAGTCAATATTGATTAGCTGTCCTAGTACCATATTACTAGTGTAGCCACCATTATGCACAAAGTAGTAGTTTTCACTTCTAAGAATGATGGCTGGTATATAGATCGTTCTAATCACCATCTGTAGTACTACAATACCATACCAATCAATATACAGCCATCTAGTGATAGCGCTGATGTTTCATGGTTGATGAATAACAGAGATTAACGACAAGTAGCATTCGTTGTACCTAGTACCATCATCCAAAAGGTAATAGTTTTGATGTTTCATAATCATGGTTTACAGCCAACATCAAGTGAAACCACGTGCGATATCCCCACCGCTTGGGATAAGAAACCATGGGTTGTTTTTCTTGTTATCGTTGTCGTCTTCGTCGTCGTCGAAGGCGGCGTCGTCGTCGCCGTTGTTATCCTGCGCTCTGGCTGGGATTCAAGCACTTTGAATCCTCTGAAGCCATTAACCATCATTCTGACCATGATCAATAAAGCGTTATCAACTCTCATTCAGTACCACCAACCATGATCATCACAAAACCTCCATTAATCAACCCAGTAAAGAACAATGCACCATTCCATTATCGATTATCCACCATTCAATTAGCTATGAGTGACCGTGATCACCATCCATTGACTATGATTAGCCATCATCTATCATCAGCTATCATACCATCCATGATCTTAAGACTATAATCCATGATCATCCTCAACTAGCATCGTCACTACAAAATCAGCGTCCATGGATCAGCCCAAAAAACCCACCCTGAAACATCCCTCCAAATCTGGCGTGTCCACGGCTGGTTATGGGTTCCCTGGTTACGGGTGTGTGCCCGCTGGGGATCCCCAGGCTACAACCGCCCGGAGTGGCTGTACTTCATCCCTGCAGTCCTGGGGGCCTTGATCGACGGCTCCGCCATGCCATTGTGCACCATCGCCCTGGTGGGCTCCATGGAAGGCTGGGGTGGCCCAGGGGTGGCCCAGGGGCTGATGGTCCCTGCAGGGTGGTGGGAAGGGCACATGGTTGAGAAGTCACATGAGGGGTTGATGATGGTTGGTGATGGTCGATGATGGTTGGTGATGGTTCATGTGACCTGGATAGAGCTTAAGAATGATTTGATTCTGGTTAATCAGTAGCTAACGATTGGTAATGGCAGCTGGGTAGCTATTCTGAGCACATGGTTACTTTCTCCCACTGATGATGGTTAATCATAAGCCAACTGTGTCATGAACCAACGCTGAATGGTTGTACCAAAGTTCAAACTATGGCAAGGTAGCTACGTTGGAATCAGCAATTCAACCATTGCTTGGTGGTCGTACCACTGGCGCACTGGATCAAGAAACCACTGGCGGGCGGATTTCGTGGCTCAAGGCTTCGACTTTGATAAGCTCCGGGTACAGGATGTAGACAGCAGTGATGCCCGTGAGACGTTTCAAATTGCAAGTTGAAATTGGTCATGAGGTCGTTCATCACAGGATCGCCAACAACGGGGGAATACAATGCATGGCCGCATGTGTCTGATCTATCTCTCGGTTATGCGAAGCTGGTCGGCGGTTTCACACATTTTTTATTTTCGTCAATATTTTGGAATGGTTGATTGACTGACTAATACGGGTTTGTCCAAAAATGGTGTACCACCCAGAAGTGGTGCTTTCCTCGATGAATAATGGCTATTATTGGATGGTTAGTGGGTATCACCATTAATAGACAACCTAAGATTTTCGGATGGCCTACAAGTTATGACTAACCGTAACTAACCAGGACAGCAATGTGGGAGCTACCTGGTAGTCATAGTCCAATCATTGACACAGGGGGACCATTCGCCAGCGAGCATGGATTTTTGATCATTTGTTTGTGGTTATCGTTTGTCATCAACTAATTATTCATCGCTCTCAACCATTGTAAACCACTTACAAACATCCATGATATCGCTAATCGCTGTTAAACTGTTGTTGATCACTATTACCTATTGTTACCCAGCAGAAAGCCATCTCAGTATAGTGCATGACCGAAGTCATTATCCATGATGTTTGGATGTATTGTTGGTTGCAATCCCTGATTATCACCTGCCATCAGCCATCACCAGGCTGAATCACCAATATCGAAGCTAGTAAGTAGCTCTCACTATTGCTCTCCTGAACCATCATGAACCATCACAATAATCCTTCGTGAACCCTAACTATGATGGTTGCATTGTTGGCTAGTATCAGTCAGGAAAGCAACCACTGTGCTCCATTATCAACAATGGTCGGGCTATGATCGAGCATCATGAATCAGTCTGAACCAACGTTAAGTAGCACTAATCACTACTAGGTAATTTTGGAAACTATCGATCTCTAAAATGATAAAATCCATACCAACCATTTTAATAGCCATCACTATCCGAAAGGTACGATATGATCAGTATTTACCGTTATTGTACCATATTGCCCACATAAAAACCCTCTTAGGCACTGCTAAGCCCTGCAATTCATCAATCTTGAGTAGTATTCAGCATTATTCAACACCATATAATTGGTATATTCCTACTATTGTTGGCTGTGAAACATTAGCCAGTATTATCGACATCAGCCACCCTACAACTCAGCATTGTCAATCATCACGAATGTGACTCGTTTGCCATTACTCATCACCATTGAACAATTCAATCATCATTCATCATTCAGGATTGGTCCGTATCTGTAACCATCATTCACAATCGGTGGATTTTCCCATTATAAAGCATCATTTCACCATCACATCACCATCGTTTCACCATTAATTATTTAAGCATCGCTGAACCATCATCAACCAAACCTTTTGCCAGTGGCAAACCATCATTCAACCAACATTTCATTCACGATCATTTGACCATCATCTAACCATAAGCAAGCCTCATTCAACCATCATGCAGGCATCATTTCCTGTAACCATCATTTCACCACCATTCAACCACCATTCAACCACCATTCAACCATCATTTCACCATCATTTCACCACCATTTAGCCACCATTTCACCACCATTTCACCACCATTTCACCACCATTCAACCATCATGAGCCGAGCATGGTGCATCATCACCACCCTGCGACACGTTGCTGGCGAAGAGGCTTCTTCAAGCCCAAGGAGGAGATGCGTGAAGAGTTGGAGTGCCTTGGTTGTGGCGCTGCGCTCGGCGCCGAGTCGGTGGCGCTGCGCCGGCCTTGGCCGATGCTTAACCAGTGGTGGTTGTTGATCATCACTAGTGACCTTAGATCATCGGTGGTGGTTGTTGATCATCACTAGTTGGATAATCACCATCACTAGAAAATGGCCATCACGCATGTGACTTTAGATCATCATCAGTAGAAAATGGTTAGTCAAATGATCATCATCATGAGTTATTGCATAATGATGCATAACGAGTATTCGTGTTTGTTTGCTAAATGATGGTTAAATTTATGGCTAGTGAATTGCTGGTTTTCACAGTGAGTTTTCGTTGATTTATGGCTAGTGGTTGCTGGTTGAGAGGTTGAGAGGGCTTTCTAGTCCGCAGTGAAATTTGGAACGGTTCATAGATTGATTGAGGGGTTGAGAGTCGTTCATCCAATTTGGCCTGACGAGCCGAGCATCCGAAAATCGGCACCGAGCCGAGTGACTTAGCAAGCTGGCTGAGACGATGCTGATGCTTAAAAGCCAGGGTTTTTTTAGGAATCCTCTCACGACGAATCCCATGTGTTTTAAGGGGAACACCTGGGGGACTTGTTTACCAGGTGCATGCTTGGGTCAAACCATGGGGACGGGAGGAGCTAAGGAAGCGCTCTTTTGATCTGTGGTGAACACTCTGCTGAGCCATGGCCCCATCTGTGTCAGGGGCATCGTTCCTTGATGCGAGAGTCAATCAAATCCTCAAATACTCCTGTTCAATGGGGAATCGCGCTGTTCAATGTTGAGAGTATAAGGGACCTGTGAACGATGATGATCCACAGCCCTCTTCGATCATTTAGGATTACCTCGGGTGAAGCGAACAGTCTGATGTGGAGAACCACCATTTTCAATTAAACAAAACCACTCCAAAACGGTGGTTCTCCACATCAAACTGCCTGTTTAACCCAGGGTATGATGAACATCACAATCAGCTAGTAGACCCAATCCTCAGTGAAGCTGCTCACAACAGTGGTCTCTTCCCATGCAGAGCCTGTCATTTGGTAGGAAATCCAACCACTATAAGTAGCTGTGAGTCGCTGCTACCCCGGGAGCTGCTCACATCCCTAGTTCCGACCAGTTCCTGATCAAAGCGTTGGGATGTGAAGTACTTCCCCCATGGCTGCCATGGCTGGTGGGTTCCCCCATGACACAGCGCGAACGTGGGCGAACGACTGCCGCCCTGGGGTGCACCAGGATAGAACTGGTGACGCCGCAGAGTGGGAAATTTCCAGAACCTGACCAGACCTGGATTGGGTCTTTGGTTGATACATGCCAAAATAAGGGGACCCCACAAATGGTCGGTTTATTGATAAAAAAAGGTGAACATTGGATGGTTTGGGGGGTCCTTTATTTTGAGAAACACCCACATGTTGATACTTGCTACAGAATGATAAAAGGTGCTTCATAGTGGGCAATGGTGGTTGATCGAGGTGGAGAAAGCTAGGGGTGCCGTTGATGAATCATCGTTCGATAAGTCAGCAAGCCGCTTTTTCACATCATGGAAGGGTACCGTGATGCCGTGGTAGATGGTTCGCCCTTTGAACATGCTAGTTGTTTAGTGATTCACTGTGTCCATCCCAATGATGAAAACGACAAAATGGACGTTCCATTGACAAGGATCAACAGCATCGATCAGCTGCGTAATATTGACGAGCATATGTCCGACTAGTCGATTGTAGCTTAGTGCACTATTATAGTTCCACATTCATAGATTGTACCAACGTTGATGTTGAAACCATAATAGTGTACCAAGAAGTACTAAGCTACAATAGTTCCAAATTCATTGGATCGGCAGCAAGGGTCCAATGAAAATGTTGATGGCTGCTTTCGTGGCCGAGGTGGATGTGCCTCATCTTCGTGCCTTGGGTCGCAGTGGAAGTGGTTGGCGGGGACTGGTTGGATTTGGTAGGATCTATCTGGATCTATGGGTTCTATTTGGATCTATTTGGTGGGGTTATACTGTATATTTTTATATCTGGCTCTATCATCCTTGATTCTAGTGGTAGGCCATTCTACTGGTAGTCATGATGAACTGGTGGAAGTACCGATGGAAGGCTGCTCACTTGGGGGTTAATGGAGTTGGGAACCACCGCAGAACCAGTCCACCCATCCGTGGGTAGCTCGTCACCAGCGAACTCGCAGGTAAAAGTGGTGCGCACCTGGTGGGAGCTAAGCCACTGCTCCACGGGTGAAGTGTAACAAGTAATGGCTAAGTACAACGAAGCATTTTTTTCTTGGAATAGATGGTGAAGATGCTAACAAGTAATGGCTAAGTAGTTGGTGATCCTTGGAATCATTTTCTGCAAACACAACTTCTGCGCCAACGTTGCCTGACCATTGGCCACAGAAAGCAGCTACTCATGGGTGGTTCTAGTGACATGGTTCATCAGCTTAAACACCATCAAAGTGTGAAAGATTGTGTGTATATACACAGTGGTTTCTCAAAATAGGGCTACCCCCAGTTATCATCCTCTTTTTAAAACATTTCCAGCTATCAACCATCACTTTGGGGGTCTCAGAAATCAGCACATCTCCAAAAAATCGCCACAACTCATATCCAAGCGTTGGAGTCACTTCCCCAGTTCGGCCCGCTGAACTGCAGCGGAAGTGATGAGGTCATCATTGCGGTGAGCTGCTTCATTGGCAGCACCATCTCCCATGGCTGCTTCTCCATCCTCGGTGAGGCCGCCGGGCGGAAGAAATGGGCCAGGGATCCGTGGAGATCCACATGGACGAAATCTGACGAAATGGCAAAGCGAATATGTTGGGATTGGCCATAGGCAAGTGAAGGCTACCCATGAATCCAAGGAATGTCATTTTTTTCAACAAGGGATTGAGGATGATAATGAAGCAATCGAAGCTATCAAATGGAGAGTCCGTGATCAACATGCATCAATTGCGCGAAACTCTTGAGCCGAGATATGCTTGGTTTGCCACTCAGAGTTGTCAGTTTTGTGGCCTCTTGATCCACCCAAAGTTGTCATGCAGGGATCATCCTCATTGTGGAGTCATTAATCCTCAGCATCAACCAACACTGGCTACCATTAATGACCCATTGTTAACATCACTCATGTCTGATCAAGCATCATTGTCAATAACAATTGCACCAACCTGAATCAGTCATGACTCCTTGGGGAATCCGTGATGGGAACCACACTCCCCATTTCCCGTGGGATGGGTGAGCAAAAGATCTGTCACGAGTCGACCACAATTTTTTGCCAGTCAAAAACCAAACTGGTTGGTGGTTGCTTATTGCGATCATTATGGGATGGTTTGACAGGGGTTATTACCTGGTTGGTGGTAGTTTTCAAACGTTTTGATTATTTCGTTGACTATGATTGGGATGGGTTTTTAGCCACCAACCGTGGTTGCTTTCAAAGATTTCCTTTTTTTCACCCATATTCGGCGAAATCACTGACCCGCAACCAAATCATGAGAAACCACCGATAGTGAGCCATTGGTATCAACCATAGCTATCAACCACCATTATAAACGGTTTGCAGCCAATACTGCAGGATGGTGATGAGCCTAGGAATGGTGTAGTAACCAATGCAACAAACAAGTCCGTTATTTAGCTAAACATGATTTTCTGTAGGAAATATGCGTAAGTGTCACTGGCACTGTGCGCCTTTGACAGTAGATTGGGGAGTGTAGTGATCATGGGCAAATGTGTAAGGCAGATCAGCAATATTTTGTGTCAGAAATACGGGAGTGTGGTATGCTAGATTTACTGTGTGACCCCTACAAATAGTTAATCATGGGGCATAGCAGTCTCAACCAATTGATAAGCATAGGCAACTACATTGAACTATCTACTGCTTAATAGTTACTGATCAATGAACACGTTATCCAACATAGTATGGTCAGAACCAACGGCCAGAACCTTTCTATATGTCAACCAATCAAGAAAAGGCTTTGTAACCAATGATGAACCAATCATATCGGGGTTTCTCAAACTAGAGGCTCCGGTAGTACTTCATTATTAATCCATCTAATCAATGACTAACCAACGAATATGATCATTCACTATATATGATCTCTAGTTTGACTAATATCAATTGTGATCTCAAACTGTATCTATAGTCAGAAACCATCCAATCAATGATGAACCCCTCATCACATTGAACGCTGCAGCCACGGGGTCTCCGAGTAACATGGTGAGGCCATGACCCAGCGCTTGCGAGTGGCCATCTTGACCTCCATGTTCCGTCAAGAGGCGAGCGAGAAGCCAACAACGAGGGGATGCCACCAACTGGGGGGAGTTCTTAAGCCATTGACGCGTGGATGACCAATAGTTTAACAAATAGCTGATTAATGGATGGTTAATACATAGTGAGCAATGGTGACTACTGGTTACTTGGATGTGCACCCCTAGGGCTCGAAAGTGGGCCCTAACCATGGTTTTCAGGGGTTCTAAGCTACCTTATAAGGCTTAGAACCATGGGTATAACCCCACCTGCACATCCAAGAGGGAACCCCAAATTTCATGGCTGGTTACTATGGATTATTATTGTAAATGGCTACTATAAATGGTCACCATAGATGGTTGACTTATTACTATATGGGATGATAGCTGGGGAGCCCCCTTTTTGAGAAACCACCATCTGTATGGTCAACAAGGGTTGGTTGAGTTGAAAAAGCCGGTGCCACTATGGGGATTTCTTAAAATGGGGGTACGTACCCCAAAGTTATGGTTGGTTTAGTCTAGTGGTTAGTAAAGGATGATAACTGGGGGGTACCCCTATTTTGAGAAGCCACCATTTCTGTATCCACATATCGGTTGATATGGAATGGGATATTCCTCCTTATATATCGATATTGCCTTGCAGAATGATGGATAGCGTACTGGTTGCTTGCTAAGCCGGTTTCTTCAAACTGGTGACTGTTGGTTGACGGTAGTGAACCATTGTATATCCTCGTTCATGACCGGTAGATAGTAGTGATTAATTAATGATGCTTTTTTCAGGTTAAGGACTGTCAAAGGTGGTCGAGACCAGGTTTGTTTTGGTCGATGACGGGTGGGAGTACGATTTATTTGCTTCATGAGGGTAGTGCTTGGCTTCTCAGGGTTCTACTGGATGGTAGGCAAGCTGGTGTTGGGTCTGTGTCCACCATTTTCTCCATGTTTTTAAAATTGCATGAAGCATGATTGAAGATTAAGATTGTGACCCATTCCTACCCATCATGAATCATTATCGTCATCAGCAACGATTGGGCTATCGACCATTATTGATTTTTGTTAATAATGATTCCTCGTCATTCTCCACAATCAGCCATCGTAAAGCATTACACCACTAGTAGAATGATAGAATGGGGATATCCATGCCTCGGCAGAACTTCTCCAAGCCGATGCTTCTTTTTCCCGGACGGGAAGCTAGTCATGTAAGACAGGGAAATCAGAGTGCTGCAAGGGGGTACGATATTCATTGAGCTTCTGATAAGATGCTATGATCGACAGGTTTTTATATGATGACATTGTTGTAGAACATATTAGCTAATACATACATTGATAGCTTATTACCACAGGATATTACACATTCATAACATTGCAACCCATTGCCAATAAGGGTCACTTCTCAACCAGCTGCGCAACCGTGGCTTTTCGCATCATCGTTGGATCAGGGTCTCCGTGCGTAGCCATTTTCTGGACAGAGGTTATTGACCTCTGACATGAGGGGGGGAACGGATTGTCAGCCACTGGCGATTGCCCATCATCATTAGATCATCATCATCATGGTTGACAATAATTTGCTATTCGTTCGAATTGATTTTAGTGATTTTATCCATTCATAGTTTCTCTGAAAGATAGTTATTGATCATTAGCAACTAATAGTAGGAGCAGGGGATGATGTATGAACTAGTATTTACCTTCGCACTTTGTTATCACTCATGACAAACCAACATAACATTACTCAGAGAACTTTTTAAGCCATCAACCGCCATTCTTAAACCATCACCAACCATCGTGATCCATTACAAAGCGTCATTACGCATTCCCAAAAACATTCATAACCACTATAACCACCATTACCCATGATATCACTTCATAATTGTTGGGTCATTAGCCATCATTGTTGGGTCAGGATTGTCGGGTCATTAGTATAACTGTTGGGTCATTAGCCATCATTCTTTCACACCATCATAACGATTGCCTATTAAGCGTAATTGTTAGTTAACCATGATCATTAACCAACCGAGTATTAACCAACCATTAACCAACCATTAAGATCCTAACACTTCGAAACCATTCTCAAGCCCCTGGCTGAACTGCTGAACACCAGGCCCAGTTTGGGCCGGAACAGGTCCCGAGTTGCCGTTGCCGTTGGCCAGGTGGGTTTCCACGACAACCCTGAGAACACGCCAGGTCGGGAGCGGCTTGCAGGTGTGGTAAGCAGGTGTTTCAACTGGAGTTCACCAACTGATTACTGGAGTTCATCATGGTTACTGTTTGATGATACCGATTCATGGTGGATGATGCTTCATCAAATGGTGTGAATCGAATTGGTTAAGATTGGTTCATTTGGTTCATCACCATGATTTGCCATCAACTCCATCTGAACTAGTAGCTACAGCTTAGCCACCATTAAAGCCGTCAATGACCCCAGCAGTGGTCCACCAATGGCCACGAGCCGCGCATTACTGTGAGACGTTGCTATTTGCTATCGGCTTGCATCAGTCAGCGGAGGGCTATGTGCATCCTCAGAAGAAGAACCTGTTGGCATTCAGCCATGAATCAGGTATCTGCAAAATAGTCCACTACTGATGCGCTTGTGCAGTTTGTTCCGTGCATTTGATCGGACATAGTTTTCTTTTATTTTCTGGCTTGGTAGCATCTTGTGCAGGATTGCATGATGCAGGATGCATACTTGCGATACTGCAAATTCTTGATGTTGAACAATTTTTGCTGATTGTGAGCCTATTTTTTTCAGTTGTTTATCCATCACAACATACCTTTCCTTTTGGCAAAAAAACGATGCTACAAACCATTCTTTGCCTTGAAACAAGCTCAAGCAACCACCGTTTCAGGAGCTGCAAGCAGTATGAACCATGACTTACGATTCTAATAAAATGTTATTCGCCGTTCTCATCCATCATTCACTGCCGTTAACCGGTTGATCTCAGGGGAAGGATCCTGGCTGGGAGGATTGTTGTTGCCGTTGCTCTTGTTTTTGCTGGCTAGCAACTACCATGCTGTGTTTCGCCAGGTGCTTGTACAACGATGCCGCGCATTGGTCTATCATGCATCAGCATCCATCAACATGTTTGTCAATCCTTGGCCACCATCAAAAACAGTAGATGATCAGTCGTCATCATCAATCTTGCCATCAACTATCTTTTTGACCATTAACAGCCATTAAATAATATACAGTAGTTATACTATACCAATTGTTTACGACAGTAAGCCAGCATGTCAACCATCACATCAACCGTTTCAATTCTTATTCACCAATACGAACCAACATCAACCATCAATGAAGCATTATCAATTAATTATCATTCATTAGTTACTGTAGATGGATGATGGTTAATCAACCAGTACTTATCATTTCAACCACTATTCATCATCATTAACCATCAATATCCATCGCATATAAACCATCACTATGGTACTCAACTTCATTACCATTCTCCGCCGACCACACTAACCACGGTCCACCATGGTTACCACATGCTCCCTAGGGACCATCACAACGGCCGCGGCAGCAACTCGAAGCGGTCCAAGGCATGTTGTCCAAAGCCTTGGAGCTCTGGGCCTTCCGTGTGGCCACGTTGTGCAAGTCCATCCAAGCCAAGGTCGCCAGGGAGGGGTGCCCCGCGCCTGGGCTGGGGAGATGACCTATCAACCATCCAGCTGGTTCGTTGGCCTTTTTTTTGGGAACAAAATTTGATTTTGGTGACCAAATCAAGGATATCCACAAATTTTGGTTGGATGTCAATTTTTTTTGTGGATATCCTTGATTTGGTTTACCTCAATCCATGTTTGGGATACCAACCATCCAGCTGTTTTGGGGGACCATTTTCTTTGGGCAAAGCCTGGTGTAGGGGTGACCGATTGGGATGTCCATCATCGATATCGTTTTTCCGCACCGTGGATAACCATCATAGCCGAGCCTGGCTGAGCCCATTCAGGCTGATCAGGGCAGCTAGTATTGTAACCTCGGGATACACCATTTGCCCCAGGGCCGTTGGTGACCAACGAACAGTGAAGAGGCTATGTTTGGCTGTCATGCATCTTAGCAAAATCATTGACGTGGTTTCTGAAGCCAGAAAATGATCATTTATCACTGGGTGACATGCATATCTAACCAAAGGTGGGATGCATGTCAGAGTTTTTCTTTCAACTCATGGTTGGCTGCGTGGTTCTGAAGCTACTCATAGGTCATTGCAGTGACCGCTAGCAATGGCCTGCCGCCAACTGGTAGCAGAACGTGACACCAAGTTCTTACCGCCTTAAAACTACCATTACTTTCTATTATCAGTGTCAGTACCATTACTTCCAGCACTATTAAACATGTGATGGACATCGCGCTATGGCTATTGATTCACTATTACCGTCATTTCACAATAACAATAGCATGATGAATCTTGACAATATGATTGCCAAGAATGCTTTTCAATGATGAATCAAGATGGATCATCACTTAAAATTTCTAAGCCTGGCTTACTACAGTGCTGTACCAGATTTTCAATAGCTCAAACCATGCTGAAGAGTTCTGAGTTTTCCGCCTTTGTCAAGCGTTATTTCCTTTCACCACTAGTCACTAGTAAATCACTACTAATCACTGGGATGTCATTAATCTCATCTTTTGATCAACCCTAGCTTCTGGCATAAACTCTTAGTTAAGGTATCTATTACGTCACGGCTGAATCACCATCTTAACTCCTGAACTCACTACTGAATCACCATCTTAAGTCCTTAAGTCGCCACTAAATCACCATTTGCTGGTGGTAAAGTAACTTTACATCACCATCTCAGTCTCATGTCCATTATATATATCACTACTAAGTCACCATCAACCAACTCATGGTACCACCGTCTCACCCTCCACCAGGCTGCCGCCATGAGCTCGTTGGTGGTCGGCTTGGCCTTGGCCTTCGCATACTGCTGGCAGATGGCCCTGGTGATGTTGGGTGCACTGGCAGCCGTGGGGTAAGGCGTGTGCAACGGTGGCTGGCAATGGTATCACTGGTTATACCGCAACCCTCTAAAATAGAAGATATTCACCCTAATTAATTACAGGCCATCTATGGCCATCTTCTATCTAATCGGTAGGTGGGTTGCAGGGGACACCAAAAAATAGCATAGAAGATGCTAAGCAAATAATTAATTTTTGGGCCCAAAAGGCAAGATTCCAAACATACATGATATGGTCTAGAAACAATATAAAGGGGCTAGCGCCCGGGTTAGCGCCCGGGTGCCGCAGACCCCCCTTTCAATGGGGGGGCGGTGAGGCAAGTAGTGATATGCTTGCCCCAAAGCTTAAGCCATACATGTCCCAGTGTAAGCACGTAAACGGCGAAACTGCGCATGGCTCATTGAAGAAGTTATTGTAGTTCAGTCGATGGTCGTTGGAAATGACGCCACCTTTGGCTCAGCGTGGGTGCGTCCATCTCGCTGTTGCGGCGACGGCACCTCCAGGATGGGTCTGATCCTCGGGTTCAGCGGCATTGGCCATCGTGAACCAAAACTTGCCATGGTTGACCGTGACATCTTAAGATAAATCTTAAGATTTGCCAACATTGTCGGCTACGCGATGGTTATGATTAGTGAACATTCACCATTGACTATTAGCTTGGTTAATGGCTCTGATGAGTGAATATGAAGTATTTCATGGCTGTCATCTGGGAATATTAGCTAGTTGCGGTAGCAACTATTTGCAATGGTTGATTTGACTATCATCGACCATATGCAGTGATGTGATTATTGACAAGTAGCCTTGGTGGCAATCGTAAAAAATCGACAAGAACGAGCCATGATTGGAATAAATGGTGGATCATCACCACAGGACTTATCGATTGATCCTCATGATGTAATATCGTTTGTATGTCTCATCATTATCTTCAGCCTTGCACTCATGCTGAGCGCCCAGGGCGCGAGCGATGTCCGTGAGGGAATGCAATTTTTGGAGAACTTACTTAGTGTAGCAGCAGGAGCCGATTGCAGCCATGGTGCAGGGTTGATTGAGCCGTGGTCAATGGTTGATGCAAGATGTTGAAACATGGTTGATGAATGATTGGTCAATTGCATATTTGTTTATGCTTTGACTGGCTGGTTCATAGCCGATGATGACAGAAGATCGACTATGGCGGCTGATAATACTGGTTGATGGCATCAAGGTTGGACAGGCTGACTGGTTGATATACGCCGGTGTGCCTCTTGTTTGCTTAAGCTCAAGCCCTGGTCTGGTAGCTCCTCAGTTTTTACTTCTGGAAATAGAAAAGCATCGCTTTCGATGATTGTTTCGCGACTTTATATTGAACCAACCACTAGACCTTGACCGTGCGATGTAACCGTGCGTGTCAATTCTGATTAACATCTCGGTCTTGAAAGCACAAAACCACGATCATCCGCTTTGTGAAAGCCGGCCGTTAGTTTTCGTGGTTGCTGGCCGTGACCAATGAGCTTTAAATGGTTGGTGGATGTTGCTGGCCAACAAGAACCAGCAAGAATGTAAGGACAAATCAATTTTCAAACTCGTCAACGAAAGGGGCGCGAATGGGAAGTGCAGCCTTCATCGGGGCACGGGTCACACGATGCCCCGACGCCTTCGCACCTCTACTGTGATAAGTTGCAAAAAGCGAGTTGCAATGCAAGGCTATAAGCAAAGTTAGTAAACATGTAAAATTATAATTATAACATACTATAACTCTCATAAGTAGTCAGAAAACCATCAAAACCTATAAGCATGTACAGGAAACAACAGCCAGTACCAGCTATGACTACTTACTCTGGCCTTTAGCGTCCATCACTGGCCTATACTTAACATCCATTGACCATGGCTCACATCAGCTTGGCACTGACGGCTTGGCTCAGGCCCAAACACGCATGGCCCGAATATGTGGAAGGCGCGGCATGAGCGCGAAACTGCTGGCAGTTGGCTGGCGCCCGCTGGGGATGTTTAGTGTTGGCGAATGATGAGTTGTGTTCTGGTTGGTTGAACAAGTTAAAATGTTGATATTATGGATGATTGACCACTTATATTGTCAACGATAAGCAAAAAGGGTTGGGGTTGGCCTATTTTGAGAGATACCCAGGTTGGATCATGGGGTCATTGATGGTGAATGGGGGCTGCTTGCGAGGGCTAGTCCTGGAACCACCAGGTCGAGCAGGGTCTGCTCAAAGGGGGATTTTTTTACCATTCTCTAGATTCTGTATGTGGTTTAATGGTTCCTGTAGGGGTTGGCTATGGGTGAGCCAGAAATGAGTCACGGTTTCTACACAGATGCAAAGATGCAGAGCAGATTCAGCAGAAGGTGCTGGGACTAAGTGGATGTAGGCTCAAGTGCCCAAGCGTGAGCAGGAACTGTCGTGGCCATTGCTTTTGAGTCTTGCAAATTGAAGGCGCTGAAGGCTGACGCGGACCCAGCTTTGCGTGGTCCGTGGGAAGATGATGATGAGAAAGCTTTGGAGGAAGTTCGGGACTCAATTGGGTGAAGGAATGGAGAGGTTAAGCCTTATGCCATGCTGCTTTGTGACAGTCATTGGGCTTATTGATCCAGGTGTAACGGGGGTAGGGGAGGGAGCGGTACTTGGTGAGCACGAAGTGTTCGGTTTGGCGGCAAGATTGGGAGTACCATTTGTGCTGACCTTTCAGGGGATTCCGGCTGGTCATAGTCCAAGCTCTGAATAATAGGATTTGGTCTGGTCGAATAATCTTCTTACGGGCTCGCAGCTACAAAGGTGGGGCCCTTTCTGATGAGGCAATGTGCAAAGTGATTGGCAAGGTGCAAGCTCGTGACGGCCGGGCTTGGCCAGATGATTCGGCAATTTCAGAGACACTCCTGGAGCATTTCGAGGTTGATGTTGGAACGGGCGTGGCGGAGGAGGGGAGGAACAACGTTGTGCCGGAAGCCCTTGAAAGCCATACCTCTTTGGTGGAGTTGAATGCGCCGCAATATTTTCCTAGTGGCAATGGCAGGGATGCGGCCAAGGCGTTCCTGGAGAAGACTGCGTGCCTTGGTGGGAACACGGAAAGTAAGGCTTGTGATCGGCTAAATTATTGGCTTGTGCCTCTTTTGATGTTGCTGGTGGTGTCGATGATCTCAGCCGGCAGCATGCTTGATGATGTGGTTGCAGGATGGTAATAGGCTTAGGCTCAGCCAGAGCTGCACGGGAGCGTGTTGATTTGGCTAAGTTGTTGAATGCTAGAAAGTGCGGGCAGAAGGCAGGGGCGCACCCGATTGCAAGCTGAAGGGGTGATGATGTGGATTGTGTTCTTGATGCCGGTCATGACATTGAGGGATTACGCAGATACGCAGATATATTTTTTATTCGGTGATTTGGCGTTATGCTTGTATCAATGTGATCACCGAGGCCGTTGAAGTGGTCATATGCCATTCCCCTTCAGAGCGGTGCGCAGATCAAGGCGTCGGTTTATGCAAAGCTTCGGAACTTCGGGCTTTTGGCGAAGACGTGGCTTCGCGTGGCATAGGCCGAGTCCGTGCTCTCACATCAGGTGATCAGAAAGTTGCGCAGGAGGTGCGTTGGGGAAGAGGGCTGGTGTATGGCAAAGCTTCTCATGAGAGTTGGTCCATGTGTTTCCCGGGGGTTGGACGTGGTTTGCTTGCCAAAGTGGGACCAGGGTTCATTTCATAATTGTGAGCATTGTTGGCATGGTGGATTGACCGGATATCATCAAGATTTTGCCTGATGAGTTGGTGGGCAGTGATGGTTGTGGAGCGCACGTGACGTAAAGTGCTTGATGCTGGGAATGGTTTTCACAAGCATGCTGGATGCATCCAAGCACTTGCAGTTTTTAATTCCAGACGAGTCTGTTCAGGTTTTGCGGGTCAAAGTTGGCTTTTAGGATGAATGAGTAATAGGAAAGTTGTAAATTGACCTATTCGGGTGACGCCGGTCTTGTATGGTGCAGTAGTGCTTTCCATGGAAAATAAAACCGCATGCGGTGTGAATGCCCACGGTGCTTGGTTGCCTACAAGTCGTGTTTGCATCGAACCTGGTCTGCCCGCCGTAGGCAACGCAGCGTCGAAGCGCGGCCAGCAAGTGGTTGGCGGACGCAGCTTCGCTGGCAGCTGCCCTCCATGCCTCGCGTCCGAGTGGTGGCAAGTCGAGCAAAAAGCGCCGGCAACTGGATCGTCTTGGAGAGGTTCTGTTGCTGAGCAGCTTGGGTGCATGAACAAGAGGGGTGGATGGTTGGACGGTGCCATGGCCAGGGAATGGTTGTATTGACCAAGGGTTGACCAGCAGATATTGGATTCTGAAGTATATTGCGCCATGACAGGGCACAAGCATAGGCCGTGTTGCATCTTTATCTTATGCTGTCTTGGTCCGGCAGTTGTGTGGGTTCCCGGTTTTCAGTTACGCATTGTTCGTCAAGGTGCGCAGATAATACCTTGGCGAGTAATCGGGGGTCGGCCGCCACGGCAGTGCCTGGAGTCGGCATGGAGGGGTTCCCATACTTGAGGTTCGAGAGAAGCTGCTCAGCATATCCAAGCGTGTCGGGCGGAGCCAGAGTCGGAAGATGATGAGAAGCCTCAGGAGAACATGGATCTTGAGTGAATGCCAGTTCCGAGAGATGCTTAATTATGGATGAGGTCGGCCCCATAGCTGCGCATCATCTTCAAGGAATTCTTGGTAGCAGCCCTTGTCAGTCGCCATTAACCAGCTAGGTAAGCATTGAAATTGGTTAAAGCGCTGACCTTGCCAGATGAGTTTTTGTCAAAATATGGAAGCCCTATACTAAATCGTTTGTCAGTATTCATAGTATCAATACAAACAGGTTGGGGGGTACCCCATGATTGGAATAAGCTTGATACAGTCTTGGGAATGTTAAGGTTTGAGGTACGTTTCCTTGAGCCAGCCCATGTGGCGAAGTGTAATGATCACGCATCATCGGAAATCATGTGCAGTCATCAGCAGTCATTGTGGCTTTGAGCAGTAACCACTACAGTTGTAGTCAGCATTTTCAATTGTTGCGGTATCTACACAAGCAGCAAGCAATTTTTTTTGGGAGCTTTGTTCTTTGCCTTGTTAGTGGCAATGGCATCTTGATTTGCTTTGAATGTTGGGAATGGTGGAGGCTTAATTTGCCGTTTGGCAAATGATGGTGACGACCATCATGAATTCAGCGTTTCATCGCTGCTGAAACCATTGCGTCACCATCAAAACTCAGTGCTATTGTAATCCCCTGCGCGCGGCAGGAGGACGCGCAACCGTTTTTACAAGCAGCAATGCCATGCCGGATGGGATAGGCTGTGAAGGGATTTTGGTGGATGTTGATCAACGGATGTTCAGCAGTGGTGCATGGCTCATTGATGGGTAGTTAATGAAGACTTTGATCGTAGTAAGAGTTAAGACGAAGACGTGCGAAGCGACAATAGTAATGGTAAATCAATGATTTGTAAATTGCGGATGGTCCATCGATCAACGATCCATCATGAATCCATTAAGGAATTTTTTATTAATGCAGGAGTAACGTTCTTGGTTCATGAGTGGTGAATGATTGCTAACAAATGCTTCTGAGCTGGTTCATATCCACGGCCGGTCTTATAGGTACGATCCATTCCATATCCAGTAAATATCTTGGGTCGATGTTCGGGTCACAATTATTGTCAACCCAAGCTATGAACGAAGTATCCTTATCCATTGATCAATCATTAATAACGAATTCACCATTTCTTCATCCGAATGGTTGAGGTCAAGTTCCAAGTTTGGATGCAGGGTTATCCGATTAATAACCCCATCGGTGAACACCAGACCTAATATGATTTGTGGTGATGCAGAACTGTGCTCCAGAACACGAGTCAAGTAAGAAACCTAGTTAAACACCATTGATCAATGTTCCTGAACGATGTCTGCATTGGTGGGGCCAGTGCGTCGGCCCAGGATCCTCGGATGCTATGCTGAGTGAGTGGGTTGGAACCTTGCCCGCACGCTGGCCGAGGTTAGCTGCAGAGATCTAGGGAGTTGAGACATCGCCAGCGCTATCAGGTAAAAAGAGTGAAGTCATTCTGCGATTTTGATGGTTGAGTAACCGAGTATCCAGCATCAACCGCAGTGAATGATTGAGCAATATTGATCACCAGCGTGGAGTTTCAGTACTTAGCCTGAAGATGTGACTATCGCCTGCCATTGGCAATCAATTCACCAGGTCTCCAGAACTGAAGCCATTGCAACTGATGTTTGCTAATCGTCATAATGATCTTAAGCAATCACCACGTTGAAAATTGCAGAGGTCATTTTCTGCGAGTTTTACCATTGCCCTGATATTGTGCAGTGCATCTTAGCAGGGTTGCTGGTAAGACGTTGGCGTGTTTTGCAACCCACACCAACCAATGACCGCCACATGCCATACCATTCCATACCCTTCGCCTACCAGGCCTGGATGGGAAACAGTTCTTTGTGGTTTCGCTTCCTGGGCCGGCTTGCGTGGCCGATTGTTGGAGGGTGAACAGTGGAGCAGCGCCGGTGGTGGTTGGTGGTTGTGACGTTGACTTGCCCGCAGGCAGCCTTAATTCACCATCAGCATGCATCTTGCATGTAAACCAAGCGCTCGGCAAGGCAACAGCCAGCTCCTGGGCTTGCCAGGTGGATAACGCAGCTGTCTGTGAATGGTTCAGCATGCGTCAGTTTATGGTCAATGAATGGTTTAGAATTAAGACGGTTAATGAAGGTGAAGGTGCGTACCATATCCAAGACCGATTTGTGGATAATCAATGGTTAACGTGGTCAAAGACCGGCAACGAGTCACTGTTGTCAATGGTAGACATCATATCCAACCAATCATTTTGATTGTTTTCCGGATGTTTCGTGGTGAGAGATGATCAGCTAGCGCGAGAGCAAGCCCAGGAAGTGAGGCTGCGTAGCCGTTCCTTCCATTGCCAATCCTGCTAATGTTTCGTTGCAGGTATCGGGCCGCCATTGAGGCGGCAGGCGGTATTTTTCTAGGGACGCATCTGTGCCAGAGAATTTCATAGATTTGCAAGAAACAGATGACAGCGTCGATATGTCTGTGGTTATACGGATTGGTTCATCGCTATGGTTAGTATTTTACATGCATATGATGTGGTTGGTACGGCGCCAGACATGAAAACAAACCAGGTGAGGAATAGTTGCTATGTGCCTCAAATCCTGAGGATGTTTTTTAATTAGTTCCTGTCTGAGAGAAAACAGCGCGGATCAGGCTGTGCCAAAACAGGAAGTGGAACTTGGACTCTGAAGGATCTTGTCCTGTTGGGGTTGTGCACCATTGGCAGATCGAGGCCGTGGTTTGTTTCGAAGTCGAAATCGAGGATTGGCGATGGAAAATTTTTGGACGGAGAGTTCGGAGTTCGTTTTGTGGGAGAGGTTGTGCGTTTTTGACCAGCAATGCGTTGGAGCTGCCTTGTTTTTGGAACAGGTTATGTTTATTTGTTTCTGGTTGATCACTGAGTGTCCAGCCACGGTTGCGTTGGTGAAACCTGTCCCTGGGATTGTGTGTGAATGTGTTTGCGTGTAACCAGATAACGCCCTCGCTCTAAAACATCCATTGTTTGATGGCGCTTTGGTGGTTTGAGCAGGTTCAAGGGAGTTACGTCGTCAAGGTCTTCAGCTCCAGAAAAACATTGCAACATACCGGGCAATGATCACGCATTCCTTATCATGATTTAGAGACTATGTGAGGCAGGTTTCTGTAGAGTATGGGCGGACATGTTCATATACATATGTGCATGTCTACGTATATGGTTGCATTCAATCCGCGTATGTTTCACATATGTGATACATTTAGAAATGACATGTGTAATACATATGATATACATATGTAGCTGGATGTGTTGAGGCAAATGCACATATGCGCATAGATGATATTTTGACTTAGATAAGATATGTTTAGCATATTTTGCAAAGGAAACTTATTGGCATGTTTTGCGATATTTATGACCTATGTTTAATGTGAGTCACCATGCGACGTGGCATGAGCATGATATGTACGCTAATACAGTGCATTGAAACAGACTCTTGACTGCCCGTCGTTTGGCTCAAGGATCCAAACGGCTTGCTAACAGGTGAAAAGCCATTTCAGCTTCGGTGTGTGCTACGCTGGGAACGGTTGGAAAGGGACTGATTGATTGACACTCAGGCTAGCGCTACAGTTCAAGCTAGGAAGTGGTCGCCCTACGGGTAACTTCTTTCCACATTTAATATGATGAACATATGATTTCACAAATGTAGGTACATATCTAAGTACATATGCAGGTACATATTTAGGTACATATGCAGGTACATGTGTAGGTACATATGTGAAGTAAATGACCGTATGAAATGCATCTACGTATGTGGTGGTTAGGGAACCTACAGAGCATATATTTTGAATGATGATAACGCATTCTTATTGATGCAAATAATCAAGGTGAGGCAAAGCAATATTCATTTCACAGTCACAGGCATTGTTTTTTCCCAAGTGACGATGGCGGGGAGCCCTTTAAAAAAGGGCAAGAAGAGGAGCAGGGCGACGGTGTTCGCCCAGAAGCGATATGCTGCTCGGAGTTTGTCTTTGAGAAAGGAGGCACGGGCAGTCGCGGCGCTGCGCCGGGAGTCGGATGTGACCAGCTTCATGGTGCAGTTGTTCGTGGCCTACGCTGTGCTCAGGGAGGTGACGCGCTTGGGCCTAATTCACGATCTGGAGGAGTGACGCTTGAAAGGCGTGCTGGCATGTTGCCGACAGACAAATTCTTGCAGCTTGTTCGAAGGCAAAATTCTTATCGAGAAACCAAGCCATCGATGGTGAAAAGCATGGAGGTCATGCGCCATCACAACATCCTCATGTCCCATGACAGATAGTTTGTCCAGCTTCGACAACTTGTGAGCGCCTGGTAATCCATGCTCAATCCTGCGACTTGTTTCGGTCGTCGATGACCATGTTGGAAGCTCTGGCACGAGCTCGCGTCTCGAAACTCTTCAGCGGAACAGCGCCTATACAATTTCAAGCATTGCGCGAGGTCTTGCAGGCGGCGGGCAGGCGGCGGCGCCGGAGGGCAAAATCCATTCAGGCAGATATGACTTGCCGAGCTATCATCCCAACATCCCCGCGACGCAGATGTGTCTGTCGCAAGAGGATGCTGAGTGGTACTTCCGCGAAAATACATGGGCATGGCGACTAAAGGCCGGGAGAAAATTGGGAACAAGGTAGGCTGGTCAGTCCAATACTCAAGTTGGCCCCTGAGATGTCTCGAAAGCTTGATATCGCAAATGGCACTAGTACAGTCATCAACCGATGACCATGCTATGTTGGTTGATGGTTAGTGATTACGATGGCTGAGAATTAAGGGTGATTGTCAGTGATTCTGATATATTATGATCATGGTGGGGGATCGGATAAGTGTACCAGCAATGGTGAATGATGGAACTATGTTGGCTAAAGGTTGTTGGGTCAACCATGAACCATAGGCCTTGGAAGAAATGTTGCTGGGGTCGAGCATGAACCATAGGCCTTGAAAACGATATCGATTGAACCGGGCTGGTTGGGTTTAATCTTTGCTATGGTATTAGTGGTTGATAATAGGGGATCGTATCCAATGATTGTATCTTTGGAAAAGCAGCTTCTGACAAGGTTGTGGGGCTTTGGCCATGGCCATCCCAAGTCACTTTCAATCCTAGCCTTGCTTCGGCACTTTGAACATTCCTG
>VSDK01027583.1:106842-120528 GCA_009767595.1 Symbiodinium kawagutii
TCGTTTCCTCGCAGCTCGGTTGTCAGACCGAGCCGCGCAAAACGTTGCGCATTTTCGGTCTCAAGCAGAAGCAACTTTCAAAATATTTCGCGCCTTTCGCAGTTTCAGTCCTTTTCTGGTGTCCGCCCCTGCCTCAGCAAGTTTTCATAGCGCGCGTCCAAAATCAAGTTTGTTTACCGGCTACGGGGAAATCGAATGAGGCCATGATGGCTTTGCAATGGGCAGACATCGAGTTTGAGGAGGCTCGGGCGCCAAAATCAAGACAGTAGGTCGCGCGCGAAACATGTGGCGCGTGGTTCCCCAACAAGCAAAAGTAATCATCATTCTTGTATCGTTGGTTGCGCAGAAACTCTCTTTTTGGTAGCCGGTATTGAATTGCGCGTATTGCCGTTGCGCCCCCCGCAATTTTACCCTGAGGCTCCGCTCGTTACCTTCGAGGTGCGCTGAATATCCTGAAGTTTTTTCAATTGGAATGCTTTTTGGTCAAGGTGACTTTGTTGTCCTTTACGTGGTCCTTCAGATATAGCAAACAGCCTGCGCTGCAAGAGTTGCTCTTTTTGTGGGGGCATGGACCGCGAGACCATGGAGGAACTGCAAGCGGCAGTGCAGGCGGCAGGCGCCGTTGAAAAAACCTTTGCGTTTGGTTGCGCTGTGTGATGCCGACCAGCTTTTTTTTGGTATTCCCTTGGCAGGCCCCCGACGCTTCAAACGCCCGCAAGAAGGCAGGGCATCGAGAGCCATTGCTTATTCGTGGATTTTGCAAGTTTTGAATAGCTGCATTTGCATTAGTTGTATTCAATTCTTGTATTGAAAGCTGGGTTTTTTCATTCTGAAACCACGCCGCGCCGCTGCTTCAGGCGTGCGAAAAGTGCCGCCAGCCCCGACGCGCCAAGCGCGCCAAAGCCGTTGCTGTTGCTCTGGCCTCGGCTTGTTCTTCGGTGATTATATGTAACTCACTTGCAGCAATCATGTTTATTTCATGGCACTCATCGCGTGGAGATGAGTTATTGTTTGGTGGGTCTGCAAGTTCCCTACTACGCTGGCGGCTCCATGGCCACGGCGCGCTTCTCCCCAACCGTCGGGTGCCCGATGCTTTTCTTGGGCGAGGTGTCGCGGCGGCGCGGCCGCATCCCCTGAGGTTTTGTGTTCCGGGGGGCCGTGGGTTGGATTTCTGCTTGCGATGAAAGGGTGCTGGCCGGGTGAGCGTCGGCCACCGCATCGCCCACACCCACCACGACGTAGCTTGGTTGCCAGGACTCGCCCTGGTTGTCCTGGACGCTGAGCCCGGCCGTGGCCTTCTGGTTTGCGGCCAACGATGCCTCGGAAGGCCTGGGTGCTGCGAAGTTTTGATCAGAGGATGTCGTTTGTCTTGAAAGAATTCATGATCGAACTCTTGCGGACTTCATTTGCGAGGCCATGAGCGGGTGATTGCAGCCATGAAGTAAATTTCGTGATTTCTAGGGTAGTTTCGCGATATTTGGGGCTAAGTCAGAGTCATAAAAAATAAACCATGTCTGAAATTAAATTTTTGCCAACTTTGCGAAAAACAAAATTTTTTGGGTGCTTTCTGCTAGTAGAAGGAGGGGGGCAGTGGTATCTGGGGATAGTTCGTGATATCTGGGGGTAAGTCAGCGTCACCTTCACATGCTGTAGCCCAATGAAATAAATTATGCCCCAACACAAAATACACATGTTTCTGACTTGGACGTACCAAGTCAAAATATTTCAATATTATTGCGTGTTTTTGGTTGGACCTGGCCTCAAACACACCAAGTCAACACATTGGGCCCAGCCAGTCAATACGTCATGCGTGGATGAAGGGGGCCCACGCAGCAACAATCAATCAACAATTACCAGGTTGCAATTTGGTAAGACGAAACATTGGATCTCAACTCTAGGACTGTTTAGCGTTATGTGCTCTACCCTGAGGCTGCAAAACTAATTACTTCGCCAAAAATTTTGAAAACATGTGATATAGTAGACAAAATCTAAACAAATTTCAAAAATGGAAAGTAGAATAGATTATTTTAGTAGACACAAAAGATGAATTCAATAGACGAAATATTTTATTTAGTAGACATTTTTCATTTTTTGTGCATGATTTTTCCCGGATTTATGATGATTTCTTGATAAGAATTTGACTTGGACATAAATTCAAATTTTCATTTGTTTTTTGTGTGGAATGAAACAGATTTTCTTTGGGATGAATCTGCTGTCATTTGAAAAAGCTTTGTTTGGTTATTGGAGCATTTTTGATCACAAATTTGGCTTGACTCTATTCTGAGCTAAATGGAATATTCACCGAGCCTGCTTGCACTGTATTCGGGCCGGGTTCGATTCTAATTGGAGTGAAGTGACACTGTCTTGGCACGATTTGATTTTAACTTGAGACGAAATAATTGCGTTGTCTCTGCGACGAGGAAAAAAATTTTCTTGGGATAAATTGTGCCTATTTGGGGTGGGCTAATGTTTACTTGAGATAAGTTGAATCGTACTTAAGATGAGCTGGGCCGTGCTTGAGATGAATTGAAATTTATGCGAAATAAGTTTTGAGTCTTACTTGGGACGACTTGGTCCTTACTTGAAAAGATAAATGTAATGACGTAAGATTATTTGTTTTCAAAGAATTGAAATACGAATTAAAAAATATATACAGATTGCGTTTGAAGAATCGGAATAGACATGGATAGAGAAAATCAAGAGGACATGAAACAAAAGATGCTCAGTATAAATCAAAGAAATCAAAAGATAGTAAAACCAAAATGTAAAAAAATTGCTCATCAACGAAATTGAAACTCAAATACCCAATTAAGAGCCTTCGAAATAAAACAGAATTCGAGAATATAAATTATGATCAAGAAACAAATATTGAAAATTGCAGATATGAATATGAAAATATCAATTTTGTAAAAACATAAATTGTAGAAATAGACGTGACAAGCAAATAAGAACTTTGAACACATGATAAATTTTGATTTTTTAAATGTTCAAAGGGCGCAAAAACACGAACAGATTTTCATATATTCTGGCAAATCTGAAAAGCAAGAGTCCAAAGTGCCAAATTTTACGTTTTTGGCACTTTCGTTGTTGGTGTATTTTTCTGCCAAAGCATCAAGTCTCCAAGGGACGCAGCCTCTGTTCGATACTGGCGTGGCCCTTTCAGCGCCTTGTGAGAAATCAGCGATGGGGAAACTGTCTCACTAAAGCAATTCTAGTTTATTTGGTCGCCAAAAGGTCTCCTAGGTTTGCAGCCTCTGGTCAATACTTGCACGACGCTTGCAGCACTTTGTGAGAAATCACAGTCTTTGGGTTTGGCTCTGGTCAGTAACTGCGTAACTCTTTCAGCACCTTCAGGACATTAAAGAGGGGGAAACTTGCCATAGTTGGTGGAGTGATCTGTCTGGTTTATTCCAAGGGCACATGGGTCTTTGTTTTGATGCCTCAGCTGATGGGTCAATTGTCACTGGGGGCAGCCCGGATTCCGGCAGTGACAGTTTTGCAGCGCAGGATCGGCTCAGGAATGCGCAACAACTTCAGGCCATATTCTTGAAGTAAACAGTAAATACTAACAAGCAAGGACTTATCTTGAGTCATGTTGTGGGTATGCCAGGCCAAATCGAGCCAAATAACGCTGTTGTGATGCTATGTTGGGCCAGCGCAGGTCTGGATAGGAAAATTGTTGGGCAAGGGGGGCAATAATAGATGGAACCCCGTTTTCAAGACAATTCCAAGACACCAATTTGTCTTGCAAAACCCCCCAGTAATGTTTCACATATATGTCGGTTCCCTTTGAATCAGCAAGTGCTGCTGCATAACAATGGTTTTCCCGGGGAAGTTCAATAGTTATTTGAGAAACCAAATAAAAGGTTACTTGAGACGTCAATCAATTCACCTCATGATAGCCAAAACATGTTCTTTTAATTTTTAATCATTTAAACAAACATGAAAACACATTGAAAGCAGCAAACATCATATGCAGTTTATGCGCAGTTTCAAAACTGCAACAAAATTGCATGAAAACTACATGTAGTTTTTTGAGCAGTTCGGACCCAACTACATGTAGTTTGGTCAAAAGTGCAAATAGATGTCAGAAGCGCAAGTAAACTGCAAAGAAACTGCAAAAAAATGCAGTAGACGTTTTTGATTTTTGTTTCAAAAAATATGTTTTTTCAAATGCTTGAAATTGTGTCTAAACAGTTTTCACTCATGTGACTTCTCCAATTGGTTTTGAAATTTTTCCATCGATGTTCAACTCATCCCAAGTCAGCCCTGGTTTGATTTAAGTAATATCCAATTATCTTCAAGTAATGCGCAAATCTGCTCAAGTAAATTGTTTAGTTCATCTCAAGTAGCAAGATTTCCAGTGCGTACATAATTCCTCCACAGGCATGTCAAAACACATGTAAAATTTTCCCAAATAATTTTCAGATATTTCAGGAAACCCTGACTCATGTAAAACAACGCCCAAATATTCTGAAGCAATGCCCAGCCCTGCTCAAGTAGACATAGGCTCATTTCAAGTACCCCCAAATCAGTCTGAATTTTTATCAATAATGATTATCTTAGTAGTTCCACCAGAGCCAAAAAACTTGCAACCAATATTCTCGATGGGCAAATGCGCAATCATAATTAAAATGAATTCCCAATTCTTCCCAAGAAACCCTCGGCTCATCTCCTGTAAAGGCTTCAGCTCATTGAAATAAAACCTAACTCATCTCAAGTAAGCCGCAATTCAACTCAAGTAAGCCTCAGTTCAACTTAGCTAAGCCTCAGCGCGTCTCAAGTAAGCGCCAACACATCCCAAATACGTACCAATTCATTCCACATAAGCATCAATTTTCTCAATAAATCATGTCAAGCAAGCCTCAAATCATTTCAGGTGAACATCAGCCCACGCCAAGTATGCATCAGCTCACTTGATGGAATCCTCAACTCATCTTGCGCAAGCTCCAATTCATCTCAAGCAAGATAAAATTCAACTCAGGCAACCGTCAAATTATGGAGGGCCACTTGCCGATTCCACAAACTTTTGCAAAAAATCAGCCCCGGGACATTTTTACCATGAGTTTCGGAATCCATTTTCCGAACTCGTAACATTTTCCGGCGAGTTTCCGAGTCCATCTTCCGAAGCGGTCACATTTTCCGGCGAGTTTCCGAGTCCATCTTCCGAACTGGTCACATTTTCCGGCGAGTTTCCGAGTCCACCTTACGAACTGGTCACATTTTCCGGCGAGTTTCCGAGTCCATTTTCCGAAGAGGCCACATTTTCCGGTGAGTTTCCTGGAAACTCACCAGAAAATTTTGCGGGCAGCCAGGGCCGAGAAAACACAGGTGTGTCGAAGACAGCCGCAGGAGATTCCAACTGCTCCAAAGGGTAATTCCTCACCAGATTCTGACCAAAATAGTTATAACTTTTTTCTGGTGAGTTTCCAGGAAACTCACCAGAAAATCAATGCAAAACAGCGATCTTGAACATTGCCATGTTAATTTTGCAGATGGAAGCGGACAAACAAACCAAGAAAAAACAAGGGCAATGGTAAAGATTTCTGTTTTGCGTTGATTTTCTGGTGAGTTTCCTGGAAACTCACCAGAAAAAAGTTATAACTATTTTGGTCAGAATCTGGTGAGGAATTACCCTTTGGACCAGTTGGAATCTCCTGTGGCTGTCTTCGACACACCTGTGTTTTCTCGGCCCTGGCTGCCCGCAAAATTTTCTGGTGAGTTTCCAGGAAACTCACCGGAAAATGTGGCCTCTTCGGAAAATGGACTCGGAAACTCGCCGGAAAATCTGGCCTATTCGGAGGATGGACTCGGAAACTCGCCGGAAAATGTGACCAGTTCGTAAGGTGGACTCGGAAACTCGCCGGAAAGTGTGACCGATTCGGAAGATGGACTCGGAAACTCGCCGGAAAATGTTACGAGTTCGGTAAATGAATTCCGGAAACTCGTGGTAAAAATGTCCTTGGGCAGATTTTGTTTTGCTTTTTATATTGATAGTGGGTGTGGGTGTGACTGTCATGTTAACGTGCCACATCTCGGACGTGGGCGTATAAATTTTAAGTATCCAGAATGTCACGGATTTTTTCACGTTTCATACGATTTTAGGCGCGGCCTTTTTCCCATACCTCAGCCAACCTGCCCGTTAGAGGCGCGCAATGTTGGCCATACGTCGTCCCTTTCCAGGTAAAGCCCTTGAAAGCCAAAGCAAAGAAAACATTGTTTCAAACTGCGCTGAAAAGTGAAAGGTTAATGATTTGGGACATGCCAAGAAGGAATGTTGCCCATGATCTACTTAGATGGCTTTCGCGCTTAGCAAAGATATGACTTAACCTATATCGTGGAAAAACTGACTTACAACAAGTTCAACTGAATTTAAAGTGTTGTTAATGAAACATATTTAAAATAGAAGTTTGAATTTTAAGTTCTGCAACATTTAGTAATAGATATTTACAAACCAGTTAGCCTGTTTGAAACTGAACTTATAAGTTCACAGGCTTATACTTAGTGAGTGGTATTAACAACTCACAGCTAAGTTACTTTGGAGCTAAGTTCTGCACGTTGACTTTTTGTAATTTTCCATCCGTACCCGGAGTTGGATGTAAGTTTTGGGTGTTCATTTGTGTGTGGAAATCTCATTTTTTCATTCCGCGTGGCTCGCCCGCAACAGCATCCTGAGGGAAGAAAAATATGGAAAGGAAAGGGAGGAAAAGCCATCAGAGGTTCGCCTCTTTTTTTGATCAATACCACTTCTTATGTTTCTTTGTCTTTAGTATGTAATCATTCTTTGCACAAAATGCTCACTTTTACTTATTGATATTCCATTGTTACTATGTTTCTTCTTGTTCATTACAACTGTTTTTCGTTATGATGCGCTTATGACTTCATCACCGTTCTTGACATTTCTTGAATTTCTTGACTATCAAATCAACATGTCTATGTATCATATTTTTTCTTCTCATTATTTTGTTATGTTGATTGTTCGTGATATTTTTGAATTTTGTTTATTATCAATAACCCCGCCATAACTTTGGGGTACCCCCAGCTTTGAAGGAACCACCACGTTGGTGCCTAAGGTGGGCGACTTGGAGGGACCCCGCGAATCATGAGCCAACAACAATCTTGTTCATGATTCATTTGTGGTCGTTTGGCTGCGGTGTTGAATGTCTCTTTAGGCCATTTCATCGCAATTTTGTCCATTTTGAACCAAAGTTGTGGGACTTGGAGAAACCGAACGAGCCATGAACCGCCCCGAGCCCCGTTCGTGATTCATTTGTAGTCATTTGTGGTCGTTTAACTGCAGTGTTGACCGTTTGTTGGGGTCAATTTGGGCCGCTTCATAGCGTTTAGCGACTAATTGTCCATTTTGCGCCTACGTTGGGTGACTTGGAAAAACCCAACGAACCATGAACCGCCCCGAGCCCCGTCAGGATTCATTTGTTGTCGTTTAGCTGCGGCGTTGAACGTTTGTTCGGGTTAATTTCAGCCACTTCATTGCGAATTTTGCCGCTTGTAGGCCTATGGTTGATGACTTGGGGAGACCACGAATCATGAACCGCCCCCAGCCCTAACTAATGTTGGTTAATTGAAAAATTGTTTAATACCATTGAACTATTTTTTTTTGTTGCGCGATCATTGCTGATTGATTGTTTGAATTGGTATCTTTTATTGTTTTCACTGTGTAGGTGCTAGTGTCATGTGGCTTTACATTAGTTTCGCTGTTCATTGTGTGCTTACTTATCAATTAAATTTTCTTGCCTAGCATCACTACATTTTTCTACTCAAAACATATCACCCCCGTATTGCTATTAGTTTGGGTTATTGTTATATGTGTTTTTGTTAAATCTGTTTATTGCTGTAACTTTGTTATTAATCATTGTGTTTTCGAAAAACACATTGTTATAAAAATTGTTTTCCTGTCCTTAAAGTTCTTAAATGTTTGTCAATGTTTTTGAAACTTGATTCTAAACCGGTATTTGCTATCATTTCAACTTTTAATAAGATCATGTTTTGTTTATATTATTTTCTGACTTATTGTTACATGTCAGGGCCGTGTTAGGGTGTTTTTTGAATTTGTTTTGATGAATTCACTCTTCTACTGAAATATGTTGAATATTTACTATTCTTCATTTTTGCGATGTAACTTTGTTGGTTCCAATTTATGAATTATCATTGCTATCTATTACTTTTCTTATTTGTCTTTTTTGATCATTATAAATTTTAAGTTGTCTATTTCTTGAACATTATTTCTCATTTTTTGAATCTATCATGTTATTGTTTTACTTCTACGTTTTTACTACTAGCATTTTTGCGGTTATCTTCCAGCTGCGCAATTTGCCCGTTTTTGGCCACTTATGTATTGTGACGTTGCATGTTTGTCTTTTTACTGTCCTTCGTATTGAGATTGCTGTTTTGTATTAAAATTAAAAATCAATGGCCGTACTTTTTCCAGCCAGGCCGATGTACAAGTACCACGCAGTCTGGGCGTCTAACTGAAGATGATGATTCGAAATTTGAACCAAAAACAATCAGTGATTGGTAAATATCGCCGGTTGTTGCGTGATTTTTTGAAACCAATCACTATCATGATCCTTATCCAAAATTCTAGCGATTAGTTGGTAGCTATTCCCTTGCAATCATCCCCGCATAAACACCCATTACAAGTGGTGTAAGCAATTGCCCACATGTGCAATTTTCCAGCACAAGACGCGCTCAGTGAATCTAAAATAATATTTGATCTACATTGAGAATCCCTGCAGCCAGCATGCAATTCGAGGATCAACCACGACTGAACAATCCCATGATTGTCCTTGGGATCAAGCCATTGAACTCTAGAAATAATGATCAAGGCCATAGATTTCAGGATATCATACCTAGATCTTCCAAGAGCAGTTTTTTCCATATTTCTCTAAAGAAATAGATTTTGGGGATAAACGGCCAAAATTTCTGCCTGCGAGCTTTTCTTGGGATTTCCCGATGTTTTCATACTTGTTGACCCAATCATGTTTTGAAACCCAAATGTTGATTTTTGCGACGGCGGCATTGCCTGACCAAACGGCGACCAGTGATTTTACCCAATCTTACCCCCAAAGGATGGCAAACAAAATCTCCGAGGCGCTAGAGCATACAATGCTAAACATTCTTGATATTGAAACCCAATGTTTCTTGCTACCAAAATGCAATTCGGCTATTATTGATTGACTGTCGCTGCGTGGGCCCCCCTCATCCACGCACGATGTGGACTGCCTGATCCCAATGGGTTGACTTGGTGCTCTGGAAGTCGGGCCCAACCAAAAACGCATAGTAATGTTCAAATATTTTGAATTGGTGAATCCAAGTCAGAAACGTTGGATTGTGTGCTGGAACGTATGTATTTCATTGGGCCACAGCACATGAAGGTGACGCTGAATTACCCCATCTTACCCCATCTTACCCCATTTTCATGGTGTTTAACTTCGCGCCCCAGTTTTTTTTTGATTTGGTGGGTCCAAGTCAGAAATGTTTTTAGGTTTCATCAAGGTCAGTAACTTACCCCCAGAAACCACTAAATTACCCCAGAAATCACGAAATTTATTTCATGCCAGACACACGGGTGAGGCTGTGGACGCTCAAGGAGGAGCGCTTTTTCTCTTCTTGCGTTTGTGTCAGGACTGGATGGTCGACCCCTATGGCAACCACATCTCCATGAGCCTCTTCTCGTGGAACCGCGCTGAATTTTTTACGAGATGGGCTGAAGAAGTGCTCAGCTCAGCGGGCCGCTGAACTCAGACGACGTTACGTCGCACGCTGCAACTTGGCTACAATATTCGTCGCGTGTGATGCGGTAGCTTTCTGGACCGTTTGCTTTCCGAGGCCTTCAAGATCAGCGGCGACGATTTAGGGTGAGCTTGGCAAGTTTCAGGCCGTCTTGTAGAGCCAGCAAATCAGCCCTCGCCAGCCTCAAAACAGCAAAGGTCAGGATTTCCTGCCTGGGCAGGACCCTGACACGGTGAGCAGGCAAACCAGCCTCCGGGCCATATTGGGGTTGGATTGCTTCGATGAGCTATTCGCCTTTTCAGCATTGATCCCTTCGCCCCCATATGAGTTCGTCCAAAACCGGTGTGCCTCCAAAAAGGGGCATTTCCTCCACAAATGATAGCTTGTTAATTTTATTGGATTATTAGTAGGTACCACTCCTTATGGACAAACCCATGTTAGCACTCCAAATGAAAGTTGCCTTGGTGGGGAATCTTTGACATCATTGACATTTCAGCGGTCCCGTTTTATTTTGGGGACAGGATTAGCCATTCTGAATTCTCAGCCACTGTGACCCAACGTAAATTTGGCAACGACATCTTCACGATTAGGACATTTGTACTTATCGCCACGCATGAGACAATATCGATTAACCATCGTGAAGCATTCGCTATGATGAATTGCAGCTGCTATTGCGTTTTTAAACAGTGTGAATCTTCATCATGAACCAGTATTCACCACTGTCAGCCATGATGACGCTAACATTTTTTTTAAATACTCACATGATTATTTCAACCGTTGCTGTAAACATGATTCGTTAGCCAATGATTATTAGCTAATTATGTGTTCACAATTAACCATGTTTGCTCTCACTCATCTTTATTTCGTAGTGTCTCAATAACTAGATGATTTGGTGGAAGTTGTTCCTGTTGACCACGGCTACTGCTGTGAGCCGTTTACCAACCAACCAGCCAACCAACTAGCTATAATGTTGGTACATCCCTACTATTGTTGCTTATTAAGGCGTATTAATCAACCAACCAACCAACCAACCACATGATTTGGCGGCACCCCTTTGTTGACGAAAAACCAAAACTGTCCCAGCTGATTCACGCACGATCTGAGGCTCCATTCCAGTAATGATCCTGGCAAATGCCATTCAGATGCTGGTGCTCTTGGGAGCTTCCAAGAACGACAATGAGACGCGTGGCCGGTTGAGGGGCGTGGACCACCTCTTGGTCCCTTTAAAGCACTGGTGTAACATATCCAGGGTCAAGAATGGTTCATGATGGCAAGTGATGAATGATTCATGATATGAATCATTATGGTTAATGGTCAAGTCAATGATGGCCAACAGTTGATGATGAATGATGGTTGATAGACTAAATGCTGACATCCATGATTAGCACGGTCATATGATAACGATTGATGCTGGTAAGTAATGGTTGAGAACACTGGATGGCTACAATGGATGCTTAGTGTGGGGAAACATTTTGAGCCATGAAAAGCGCGCCAAAATTTGCATCCAACAGTATATCTGGATTCACCCTTGCTTACCACCATTCGCCAGCTTCACCGTCATTCATTTGCACTTCGAAGAGAGCCTTCATTGTTGGCCACACTGAGTTCAAACTGGAGACACAAATCCAGGACAGTTGTTGGAGCATGCTGCGGAAATGGAACATCTGTCATCATGTAAGCTATTTGAGCGCTTGGCGTACCACAACCCATCAGCCCCCTTGAGCCGGTGGTTTTGCAAAGGCTGATCGGGGTTTACACTGAAGATTCTCTGTCAACCACAACTGCCAATCAAAAGACATGTGCAGATATACACTCTGGTAGTCACTAGCTTGGAAGCGGAACATCCAGCATTTGTAGCAGGTCTTACACTCTGGTGAACTAACATAGCAATGGAAAGTCACCATATTCTATAGAGAAACCTTGGGACACCATTAATAGTTGGTGGATTTTCCATTGCCATGTTAGTTTACCGGAGGGTACCTATTAAAACTGGTGATTTTGAGCGCCCAAAATATCGTGGACCATTTCAAATAGCTGGGCTTACCCGTTCGACCAACTCAATCAGCGTGGCACCAGGGGAGTCACAGGGTGATTGGATCCCGCTAGCGACGTGAAGCTCCCCTGGCATTAGTCTGCGGCTTGGGAAGGGATTTTTTTATAGACAGAGTGGTTGGTGGTTTGAATTATTGATGTTTTTTCAGCATGATGATCTAATCTGGCTCGTGGTTTGATTGACCTTTTTTATTTTCCCAAATGCATTACCAGTCATGGTTGGTTGGTTGGCTCATATTTTTCATGACGGGTTGGTGACCAACCAACAACCAGCAATTGACCAGGAGATGTTTGAGGCGAACCACCCATCAACTATGTCAATTAAAGTCAATTACTGGTCAATCAGCTCCCAAACCGCCCATCCAAACATCCAAACCACTAATCAGCTCCCTCGATCCCCCCAAGGAACCTCACCAACGCACAGCAAATCGTCACGGACTCCTTGATGAACGCGCGCACCGTGCAGGCCTTGGGAGCCTCGGATGAGCGGTCGCCGTTGCCAGCGACAACGGGTGGTTGGTTGGTTGGTTGGTTGGTCGGCTGTTTGGCTGTTGTGCTGTTGGTTGCTGTAGGTGGTTGTTGGGTGTTGCTTCTTTCTTCGGGTGTTGCTGGGTTCGTGGTTGCTTGCTCAATGATGGTCAGTAAGCTTTGGGACAGAAATGATAACCAAAAACTGTTAGATGAAAGGGGAATAACTAGGTGATACCAAGACCTGGTATTTTGAAAGGACCATTACTAGTTGCCATTACTAACCTATGAGTTACAAACCATTACTACCCTACGACTTGCTGGGAACCACTGTGGGTTGCTGCTCTCCCCACCTGGCCGAGCTCTGTTTGGACCACCGAGCTCCGAGCTCCGAGGAATTGAAAGGGCTTTGGTGTCCATGTACATGACCTGGGTCACTTGGCGGTCGGGCCTGGCAAGTCGTAGTGGAGGATCGAAGTGATGACGGAGTGACGAGGAATGGGCTGAAGCGGTGGTTAACCATTATCAAATATGGATTACTGGTAGTGGTTCGTACGTAGCCATTAAGAAAGACATAGCTCGTATTTCACAATACTTAGTAATTTCAACCATTGACGATGGGTTAATGATTCGCTGATGGCAATGCACAGACTGAATCGTGGTGAAGAAGTGCTAATCAACAATTCAGAAATTACTCATGATCAATAGCTGGTTGGTGGTTTCAAAAATTTTTACTTTCCGGGGTAAATCTTAACAAATAGTTGATTGACAGCATATTTTTCATGACGTGGTGGTTCAACCACCAACCAGTGTCAATAGTGGTTTACAATGGATCAGGGACTTTGAGCAATGACACCAAAGATCGACAAAAATACTTTGATATTGGCTTCTTGGATGTGCAGCTGGGTTTATAACCATGGTTAGTTACGTCCTACAAGGTAGCTCATAACCACTAGAAACCATGGTTGGGGACCACTTCCTAAGTGGGGGGGTGCACATCCAAGTTGGAATGGTTCAGAACCAACGAATCGTGTTCAATAGCGGCTAGTCCATGCATACTCAATGGTGGCCAGAATTTTTGATGCGCCGTTTAAGAACCAGCAATACCTAGCCAGATGATTCATCACAACTAACTTGGGATTCACCATCTGCGTATGGATGGCTCAGGTCTAAATTAATTTAATATGGAACTCCAACAGATGCAGTTCGCTAAGCACAAAATCATGAATCGCAAAGGTGTGCTTTGGATCAGCATCGTTTTGTTGACCAGTGCATACAAACATGACTATGGGTCAATATTAATCTACCAATAATGGGGGTAATAAGCAACAATTTCATAGGGAAAACAATGGTTCACGATAGCGGAACCAGGGGTACGGGGTTTTGACCCACAGCCACATGATACTGCAAAGC
>VSDK01027583.1:120546-125546 GCA_009767595.1 Symbiodinium kawagutii
ATTCCTGCTATATGTCGCGCTCAAATTAGATTTCCATCTCTATTGGATCACGACAGCTATGGACACACCAGTATACTTATGCATGGTAGAGACCCGTGTTTCTAGAGCGACGTTGGCCAATCTATCATCCATTTGTATGAGCTGTGAGATAGCTGTAACATTAGGAATGATTGGTTGATTGACTTCAACATTGTTGGGATGGCTGAACTAACCACCAACCATTGATGGTGATTCTATCATTCATTCACTCTAAAAGATATAAATCATTGTTGCCCACTAATCAACCACCACTGAACCACTACTGAACCACCACTGAGCCACCACCGAACCACCCCTGAACCCGGGTGAACTAAGGCCCATCGACCCAGAAACCAACGTAACGTTGGACCCCAGGTCCGCCCCCACCCAGGTTGAGAAGTCCACCAGCGGCATGTACAAGCGCAACATTCTGGCAGGCGGGGGCTGCTGCCATCGGAGGGGGGTCAGACTCAGATCCATGGCAATGGTTAGGTGCCATATGGTGAACTGGGTCACGCTCTTCACCAACCAACCCATGGTTTAACTGACTTGTTTATGGTGAATAAGAGGAGATGAGAACTAACAAGTAATGGGGATATATACCAACTATATGGCGGACTGGGTCAAGGCTTTAACCAAGCAATTTTATGGGAGATCATAACCAGCAATAACAGGGAAAACAATGGTGAATGATCGGGGAACCAGGGGTACAGGCTTTTGACCCACAGCTGTTGGCCATTTTTACCACTACTAAACACTAGCAACCACTATTAACCACTATTAACCATTGCACAGTATGATTGTCATGAATGGTTGATCTCGGGAGCCCACCTGAGTGGCTTACCATCTGTTTTGAATAATCACTATTAGCATCTATTCTCATCTATCAAGATCTGTTTACTATTCACATCTATGAACCATAGTTGAACACTAACACTATTCACCACTATGAAACATGGCCATGGTTCACCACTACATCTACTGAGAATAGTTGGTATTTACCATTGCTATATCCTTATTTCATGGGGCTTAACAATAATGGTTCACAAAGGTGAACCGTGGCTGATAGTCCAAGACCCACCGGAACCTTCGTTGATGATTGGGAATCCTTGCTCGTGCGGTCTGAGCTTTTGGGGTTGCAGCTATCTATCCCATGCCCTGATTAATGATAATCTTTATAGCAGTTGCCAACCATCCACCAAGCATGAACCAAGCAGCAACCTACCCTCAACCAAACATGAACCAGCTTCGCCTCTGCATTCGTAGGCATTGGCTTCGGCGTGCCTCGGATCAAGGGGTGGGGAGATAACGAGTTGCGTTGCATAGCAATGATGTCGATTGACGATGGCTGGGGGCTCACTGTTGCTAACTATTGTGGATTATGATGATGTTTAGTTCACATCTACCAGTACTGGTTGATGACCGCTGGGGACAGCTAGCCAACAACAATGAGGAATATCATTCTTGACTAGGATTCTTGGCATGATCTTGCAGGGCATGCCACTCTATGATTGTCATTCCAGGGATCATTTTCTCTTGCAGGGTAGCAGATGCAACAACTATGATCCACCTTCTATGGTTGAACCCGTGGAACTCCCTGTCAGTGGCACTTCCAACCATGCTTTCCTCTAGGTTTTCCCTGACTTTTTTAAAGCACGAGGCCGAATAAACGTGGAGGAAATGTCGGGAGATCTGTGTGATGGAACTAGGAGCCATCAGGTAGGATGAAGGATGAAGACAATGATGACGAGGATGTACAATCATCCCTTATGAACCATTTATAATAATAAACCAGCCATTTTTAGGGTTCCCTAAGTTATGAAACCACCATATGAGAAACCAACAATTTTTTTTACGGACTATGACTACTTTACAATTGGTCCAGTCTTGGGGTTGCAAATGAACCCAAAACCTGCATAACCCATAGGGGCCCACCCCGTAACCGATACCTTCGATCGGCAAGAGACAGAGATACAACACATGTATAACCGATAGGGGCCACCCTAATTGCCGATGACCTTCCAGAAATGATCGAATTTTGTCCAGTACTCATATTATGACCTGGCATGATGATCAGTAGCCATGGCTAGTGAATGGTTACAGCAACTATAGGCAACAACAACCAACTATAGAATATCATGATTGTTGATGATGATGTTGTTGATGATGATGATGTTGATGAAAATGCTGCTGCTGATGATGAGACTGATAATGATTCTGCTGATGACAGCAATGCTGCTGATGAGGTTATAACCGCTCCCCTATGGCTTGGCACATACCCAAATGATGGTGAATCATGACTTATTGGATGATTGAGTAATGGTCAATGGTGAACTAATGGTTGATGGTTAATGTAATGATGCTTCATGAATATGAAACATGGTCCTCACGATTTTCTTTTATGGTTTCCATACCCTTGGTCCACCGCTGAAAAAAAACGCCTGGGTTTGCGCTGCCTCAGATTGCGTCGGGCGTGATGTTCTTCGTCATGGCGGGCGGTTTCTACGTGGCATCCATCCTCATCCGGGAGCCGTGGGCCTGGTGCGGTTTGGGGGTAGCGGATGGGTCCGGGATTCCTTGGGTGGTTGACCCAGGGGTGTTTTCTAACATGGCCGGCTGCAAATCCAGCATTTCAATGGATGATTTTCCGGGGTTTTCCTCAAAAGATGCTGGATTTTCAGTTGCCATGTTAGTTTACCAGAGGGTAATGCTTAACAACAGGGAAGATTATGATTGATCAATGATTAGTAATAGGGAGTATAAAACAACAAGAGGGTAGATCATGGTTAATCAATGCTTAATAAAAAGGCAACATACGGAGTAGGGGAACCCCTTGCCTTGGGTTTGTTGGTTTGGATTCGCCACCTGGTTGTAGAGTTATATCGGCTAGAACTGGTAGTCACCGAATTTTTAACCCATTGAGCAAGCTATTGTTTGGCTGTTGGGAGGGAGCGATTTGGTGGGGGCATCCCTGTTCCCTTCTAATAGGGGAGTGGTTTGGAGCTACCAGAACTACTGTAACTAATGATAGTTTTACAAGGTAGATATTGCAGTCTTAACTGGCGAAAAACGACCTGTATTATCTTGAACACAAGCCTACAATCTGGTAAAATCAAGAACAACGTCTTTTTAGATGGGATTACCATCATTCTGTCTCAGATGATTGGGGATCATGACAACAAAATGACAATCTATACAAATTTCTTCATGATACAGTAATTAGAATCAAACCGTTTTTTCTTCCAGGATTTTTTTCTTATTAGACGGCTGATGATGACTCTCATTGCCATGGTCAACCGCCCAAAAAATGCTTGAGAAGCCATCACTTTTCCCAGGGCACAAAAGTCACGCATCAATTTTCACTTGGGCTTCGCTGAATGGTAAAAACATATAGTAATTACTGTAATCGGCCCAACATATTCCAATTAATCCTCCAAGCATTCACCAGAACCCCTGGTGCAGTGAGTCTATGAGTAGTACCGATCCTTGGGTGTCGGAGTGAGGCCTTGGGGTAGAATCCCAACATATCCCTGGTCAGTAGGGAATCTATCGACTTTCGGGGTGGTGGAGTCTTCGCTCCAGGACGAAGTGGCAGATTTCAAGGGGGTCATGATGGCATTCATGGGAGTCTTCTACGCTGGCATGGGTGCCGGACAGGCCGAGCCAAGGAATTTCGAGGGAACTCAGCTGTGGTCTTGAGGATGTTGAAGGTCAGTGGTTCTTGTAGCGAAGTCAGGTGTCAAAAATGCATGGATTCATACACATATGATATAGTATAGTTACATATGTCGTATACCGTCCATATACATATATATATATATATATCTATATGTTGTACTATCTATATATGATAAATATATGTATATATATATATAAATATATCTACTGTATCATATTACATGCAAAGACATATAGATCTGAAAGTCATGCACTCAGGGTTTCGCTCGGACTCTTTCGAGCTCGCGAAAAGTGTTTCCCTGAGTGACAGTGGCAGATCAAAGAGTCCCACGTTCAACGTAGATCACTGCGGGATCCAAGTGCTACGAGTTGTGATGCCACGCAGTTTGTCAATGATGGTTGATTTTTACTGGTTGGTAGTTAGTATTTGTCAATGATTGATCATTGATGGCTAGTTGGTAATGGTTGATATCGATTGCAACTAGTGACTAGTGGTAGTAGCAGTGATGGTAGATGCAACTAGCTGGTCAAATGGCGCATCTTAACCAATTTACAACTGGGGGGCATCAAGGGGCCTCACTTTGTATGAGTGGAACGGAATGGATCTATAGAAACAAACGTCATTGTAGGCATGAAGCAGCAATCGGGGGAATGTTCACCAATGAAAAATGGGTGTTTCCCAAAATAGGGGACCCAAAAAGTAGTTGGTGTATTACTGTAAATGGTTGATTAACTGGATGATTTGGGGAAACCACCAAATAGGTCCATAGCCACTGATTGTTTTAAATGAAATCGCAGCAGTAAGTCATGCTTAAATTGGCGGTTCATGGGTCTATAGATTTGCCAGCTGCTACCAAAATAATCTCGCAAAAGCCTGTTTTTCCAGCTCGCTGGGTACCCAAAAGTACTTCGTTAGTGTCGATCGGATCTATGTTGCTAGTTGGTGATATATCCCTGGAATAAGGGCGCATATCAGAACCATCATCACCCCGTACCATTATTTACCATCATTTGTATTTGATCAGGAAATCATGAACCACTAAGAAGCATCATTCATGCAGTAATTACATCATTACATCACCAACAACCTCAACTATCAATACTCATTAGTCAGGCTTAGCCACGGAAGGGAGATATAAGCGGCAAGGAAAATATGGAACAACTATGATTAATACTCATGAAGCACCATTATATTCACCATGATTAAACATTGGATGACCATTACTTGATCATCATTGACTACTGTACTCGTAGTCATCCAATGGATACCAAATCGTTAATCATTGATTACTTGATCATGAACT